>CAOJBK010933733.1:0-14294 GCA_948294925.1 Codiaeum variegatum | reverse complement strand
CGTGGTGGGACGTTTGGCGCCTTCATGATGAGTAATTAAGGTTTGAACAGTTACTGGCTGCCAGGTGTCACCTTCGAACCATTTCATTATGGACTTTAATGCCCCCTAGACATCTATAAAAGCCCATCTTCTTCTTTCTTCTTCATTTTCTGATATCTCCTTCTTTCTCCGATCTTTGTTCTTCAACATGTTCTTTGTTTTCTCTACTTTCTTCACTTTCTCTTATTCACTTTCCTCTTCGTTTTCTGTTCATCTCTATGGCTCCCCCACAGAAGCAAAAGAAACATTTCCTAGAGGTGGAGAAGGCTCAAAAATAGAGCAAGGCCTAAGACACTGTCTCTTACTTGAACAACACAGTGAGGCCGCACATGAAGGACATCACCTCTATGTCTTTTATTTTTGGGGCATTCAACGAGAACATAGACTGTATGTTTGGGTTCATACGCATCAATCTCCCTCCTATGGATGCCAGGATCTTCTCGAAAAACACAGTATTTAAGTTACCTAAGAGGGAGCAAGATTACATATGGTAGTACGATTATCTGATCAGGGGCTTGCTCTTCCCTCCTTCTCCCTTCTTCTGCAGATGCTTTGAGTATTTCCAAGTCAACCTCATGATGTTGATACCCAACTCGATCGAAGATCTTCACTGTTTCGAGGTGGTTTGCTATGCACTAGGTATTGCCAATCCTATTGCAAAGATGTTCCAGGCTTTCTTCAAACTCTCTGTATCCAGTGAGCCCTATATATGGTGCTTCCAGAAGAAACCATTGCGAACCTTGTTTAGAACCAAGGAAAATAAGATTGACAACTGAAAGAACAAGTGTTTTCGCTATAAGGGTGCTGAAGTCTTTCAAGGGGGATCAAGTGGGCTTCGGATTCACTAGCAAATACAAAGGGGTGCCCAGGGTTGAGAAGCTGAAGAAGAATCTGACCCTCTCCGATGCCCAAGGCATCTGAGCCCTTGCCTCCTACCATCGCTCCTTCAACCGAGGCCTGATCATGAGCTCCTCTTTCCTTTGTCACACCGACGGGTCCTACTCTATGCCTCACAACTTGCGAAGGTCTTTTGGTAAGTCTTCTCCACTCTTTCTCGATTTCTATTTACTCTTTTCATATACTAACTTTTGATTCAATTGTAGAGCCTTTAGTGGATAAAAAGGCTAAGGTCATGCTGAAGGAGGTTGCGAAAGCCATGGTGGAGGCCTTTCCAGAGGTGAACGTTCCCATCTGCCCTATCAACAACAAAGCCTTTCTGCCAATCACATGTTTCAGGATAGGGTTGCTAAGGATGCGAACCCTTGAGGAAAGCCAAGCTGTCGTCGCCTTAAGGAACTGGAACGTGGAGGCATTCATGTACCGGTACTTGAAGAACTTTAGGGCCAGGAAGGAGGATCTAGAATCCTCTTCTAAGCGTGATTTGATGTCCCTCATGCTAGCTGCTACTGAAGACAAGGGTGAGGAAGTAACTGGACCTGTTGGGGGTGATGGCGAAGATATAGCCATGGTCGAGCTTCCCAGGAAGGAGTCCCCTAACGCACTATTGGTTAGAAATAAGGGGTCCATTAGAATCATTGAGCTTACTGGAGGGGTTGAAGAGAGGAAACTCATGAGGCTTCTCAAGGGGCCTGCTGAAGTCGAGGATGTCCAAGCCTCAACAGAGGGTCCATTATGGCTAGGGAGATCAAGGAGGCACTTTCTGAATGTCCAAAGTGACACGGTGGATGGGCTTGTGAGGGAGCATGTAGCATTTACCCAAGTGCATGGCGATGTCCTTAGTTTTCTGGACAAGATAGACTTCAATCGGAGATCCTTCCACAAACTTACCAGTTAGTATTACTAGCACGTCTAAGTGGTGAAGAATGGGTCTTTACTGCCACAACACTACAAGAGCTTCTCCAAACTTCAACCTTCTGATGCTTTCAAGAACTTTGTGCAATGGAGCATTTTTACCCCTGAGGACATATAGAAGGCAATCAAGACTGCAAAGGTTTTGGTTGAGGTGCTAACTCGGACACCTCCACCACAACCTCCTTCTGAAGTGCTTCCTCAAGGTATGAAAGAGGCTTCCTTTTTTTTTTTTCTTAATTATTTATACTGAATTTGTTGTGATTTCAATTACAGGGAACATTCCATCTGGTCCGGCTGGTGGAGCTGAAGTAAGTGTTCAGTCTACTTCAGTTTTGCCTGGGGTCGAGCATACCTTTTTGAGGGAGATGATGGAGACCCAGGGGGTTGGAGGGGCCATGGAGTATCTTCTCAGGCTTTCATAGCCTTTTAAAGCTGTTCAATAAGTGGCTGGAGTTCTTTGGGGGGGGGGTTCAGTCTATGGCCCTGGCGATCGTTGAAGCTGAGCACGACCTTGGGGGCCTTGATGAGGAGTTTGTAGATTTATCTGCCTTGCCAGCAGAAGATGAATGGGCCGTTGAAGCTGGAGGGCCAGATGAGGTTCCTGTCATGGGTGGGACTGTCTACATAGACGTGTGTGGTGAGACTCTCCCCATCCCTTCCGACTATGGAGGGAACCTATCTAATAAATTACCCTAAGGTCTACCTACTCAGTCTACTAGGGATGGTTCTTCAGGTCCTCCGAGTCTGGTCATCTCCAGAGACCAGGCTCCGCATGCCTTGAAGGTTTGATTTCTCATTCTTTTTTTTAAAAAACCTTTTCTCACCCTCTTCTTGCCTGTAGGAGGTTGCTGTTCATCTGGAGGGGCTGCTCAATAACTTGGAAGCTAGCTGGGCCTCTAATGCTATGCTAGAGAAGCAAGTGGCCCTGCTAGTCGAGCATGCTGCTAGCTATTTTGAGCCATTGTAAAAGATGAACTCAGATGGTTCGTGGGTTCGGGCAGTCTCTTTTTCCTTGTTTCGACTGTGAGGAACTTCCTTTGGTCCTCTAGTGAGGCAAAGGATATCTCCGGCTACTCCATCTTCCACAGGTGTGACCTGCGTTGGGTTCGCTGGTCCTATTTGATCAACCTTTTTGATATAATTCTTGAGATGTCCTTGTTGAATTAGCCTTTCGATTTCCTCCAGGAGAGAGCGACATTTGTCGGTAGTGTGCCCATGGATGTTGTGGAATTTACACCACTGAGACCTATCTCTTTCCTAGGTCTTTCATATGGGCCTTAGCCTCCTCCAGATCTCTTTATCTTCCTCCAGATCTCTTTATCTTAAAAGGCAGCAAAAACTACCTTTGGTTTGGCATTTAGAGATGTGAATTTGGAGGGGTCAAACCTCTCCCTCCTAGGTGGTTCGGTCTGCCTTGGCAGGGGATTTTGCCTGCTAGATGATCCCTCTGATCTTGGTGCAACTTCTTCCTTCTTCACTCTCTTACGGGATAAGTTTATCTCCTCTGGCTTTCTCTTCCTGTAGAACCTGCTTTCTCTGAAGGCATCATCCTGCTTGATGTACTCCTCGGCAATAGCCATAGCCTCGTTCAGTGTCTTTAGTGAACTTTGGACTAGAGCCTTGAAGTAGTCTTAGTGAGTTGTGCACTTTTACAGGGCTTCGACTGCTCGTGGCTTGTCTATGTCTGTCACCTTTAGTGTCTCCCTGTTGAATCGAGCTATGAAATCCCTCAGCGATTCGTGCGAATCCTGCTCTATCTATTCTAAGGCTCGGGTCAGTGTAGGTATAGGGATGCTGGCGGAGAACCTTTTTATGAACAGGTTCATGAAACTCTAGAACGAGTCTATGCTTCTTGCTATGAGGTTGTCATACCACTTCATTGCTGCCCCATCTAGTGTGCTTAGGAATGCCCGACACAATGCCTCATCTCTATTGGTCTGCAACTCCACTAAATGCTTGTATTCTAGGATATGTGCCTTGAGGTCTTGACTGCCATTATATTTTTCCATTTGCTGTTGCTTGAACTTTTCTGACATCTGAAACTCATCAATGGCTCTAATAAATGGGGATTTTAGATTGAGAGTGAAGCTTCTCCTATGGTTAGGCTTAGCTCCTGCCATTTCTTCTACATACTTCCTTACTTCCTCTATCAGCACGACCCTCGACCCATGATGGCTCAAAGACTCTTGATCATCTGCCTCTCTTCTATGTTAATGCCGATGCGAATGCCTTCGCATGCTTTCTGAACCTCGATGAGACTGCCTCCTTCAATCATCTTCCCCCTTGCTTCGCCTGGCTTCGCTAGCTACAGGCTTGTTCCAAGCTCTGTCTCTGGCAGCTTCTCCAAACCTTTTGCTTCCTTCTTCCACTTTGTCCTCCTTGGTTGGCATCTCTAACACAGATCGAACACCACCTCTTCCTTCTATGGGTCTAGCTGGTGGTGCTCTTCCTGGTTCTACACCAGTGAGGGTGTTGAAGTTCAGTCTTCTGCTCGCCACGGGAGGATCATTAGTCCTTTGAGCTAGTTCGTTAGGTGTTGGATTTGGTTGGAGTTGGGGGAGTAGAGGAACAATACTAATGATTAGGTTCTGTAAGGTAGCCACTATATCTAGTGTTGTGAGGGGCTGTACAGGCTGTGGGGCTAAAGTTGAAGAGCTTGACATTTGAGGCTGCCTCATGAAAATCTGGAGAGTCTATAAAGAGGCAGCTAAATTGGTCCAGGGCATTATTGGTATTTGGTTATTCATAGGCGTGTTGGTTGTTTGATTTATATTAGTGGGTGAAGGATTGTTCTCTCCACTGTGGGTTTCATCGTTGGTTAGGTCCATATTGAGAGCTTTTAGTGCAGGTTTTGAGAGAATGAGAGAAAGAACTGCCGGTGTAACAATTGTCAAAGAGAAGAAGAGAGAATGATTAGTGAGGACTTTGCGTTCCTACTCCTACAAACGGCGCCAAATGAGGCATGATCCGTATCACGTAGGTTGTGTCAACCTGCAAGACAAAGAGATGATCAGGGGTGGTTGGACGCTTGTCCAGCGATAACCCTCCGACGGTCAAGTCAATAATTGGAGAGGAGTTTAGCAAATGCTCTTAAAAAATGGAACTGTGACTTGTATGTGTAAAACTTACTTGAATGGGGTGTTCTGAAGGTTATTTATAGGGTTGGGTCCCTGTAGTTGGGACACGTGTCCGCTTGAAGTAGGCTATTAAGTACCCTTGATGGGACTGTGAGATGACTGGAGGGTTGATGACTGAGGCTGTCAGCTGTCTGTGTCAGAAGTCCGAACACCGAAGGCTAATAGGTCAAACTTGTTGCAGGTTCTGGGCTCGAGGAGTGATTAATACACTTGTAAAGTTCAGTTTAATAGCGAACTCTTAGCTGGTGTCGAACCATACTGAAGCAGAACTGTATCATTTAGAAAACCAAGTTGGTGGGCAACCATTCTTTTGAAAAGGGCAAAACTAGTGGTCTAATGAAATTGTCTGATATTTGGAAGCTTTAAGCCCCACGTACACTTGCTAGTAGTCAATGGCTAGGAAAACCAACCATTTGAAATGGTGGGCTCATTATAATAAAAAATTTTGATGTACACAATCAATAGCTGATCGTAAATGGAATAACAGTATCTTATAAGATTTTGCAGTTGATTTTTCAAGCCTATTCGAAAGATTTTACTCACAAAAAAAGAAAAAAAGGTTGAAATCCTTCAAAAGACGTGCGAATGGTTAGGATTTCGTCTCACTTATGCAATAAGAATACAAGACAATGAATTCACGGAAAATAATTTATTTTTAATATTTTTCTAGAAAAATATTTATTAAAAGTTAAAATTTTATTATAATTTATTTAAATAATATTAAAAATTTTAATTTTTTTTAAAATAATATAAAAACATGGTATTTTTTAAAATTGAAATGTCAGAAAATGCGAAGATAATTTATAGGAATAACTGTCTCGCCGAGGAGACTAGAAAAAGGTGAAGTATGAAAAATCATATTGTGATTTGCACAAACGAATTACACTTAGATGGCAAATATTTGAGTTGATAAGAAAATGAGTAAGTTGAGGGAGAGATAATGGGGATTTAGTTAGAAGATGAAGATGGGAATTATCATTTACCGTTTAAAATTAAAATTTTTAACATGGTGTTTGATAAAACCATCAAGTTTTTTTTAAAAGGAAAAATAAGCATTTCATTAAGATGAATCATGGTCAAATACATGAATGAAACTCTACCATTTCAAACTACATATCATTAGATTTTGAAGTTTTCTTTGCTGAGCAATGAGTTAAGCCATTCGTTGTATGGAAAATGTGAGAAAGAGTCATATATTCTAACAAATTTCCCCTCAACTCTCTAAATAAAAGATGCACTCCATCAAGTATATTTTAAGAGTGCGTTTGAGATTGTGTTTGCTAAAAACACTTTTAGATAAAATTTTTTATATTTTATTTAAAAGTGTTCTTGTAAAACTGTTTTTTCAAGAAACAACTAAATTGATATTTTTTCAAAAGTTGTTTTAGAAAAGTAATTTTAAAAAATTAAATAAAAAAATTATGAGAGTGCTTTTACATCATTTAACAATAATGTCAAATAGGTTCTAAGTCTATACGATAATAATTTATTTATTTTTACTTAAATTTATTTTGAATACAATGGGTGAGGAAGTTTTTAATATTTTTATGTAAGAAATATATTATTTCTTTCGCAATAAATATATAAATATAAATTATTTAAAATATTTAATATTTAGTTTTGCCAAACATCTTCGTACTGTTTAGTAAATCTGAAAATTCAAACATCGATTTTGAGCATTAAATAAAATAAGTAATAAAATAAGTTCACAATCTATACAATTCAACTGACTTCCTCCATTGATGCTTCGCACTAAAGATTGACAATCTGATTTAAAAATGTAGTTGGTAATGTTCTCTTTGATTATTACTGATACTGCAGGGTTCAAGGCCTCCACCTCCGCTTGAAAAGCTGATGAAGTTGTGAAAAATTTTGTTTCGCCAGAGAATTCCTGAAACCACAGCTGCAAAAGCTTTCTTTGATGCAAAACTAAAATCTATATCTATATTAGCTCTTAGTTGAGTAAGTGATAGAAGTTTCCATCTAGAATCTCTGCTGCATACCCTTTGAATTTGATGTTGCTCCTGCTGTTCTCTTTACTTCAATGCCAGAATTATATCTTGCAGAGTTGACTGCCTTCTGTGGATTAGAGTAGTCACCTCTAAAGATTTGATAGTTTCTCTGTTTCCATATTTCCCAAATTGTTGTAGCCAGGCTTTGAGCAGCCTTCTAAACTCCATTCCTCTTGAGGGGCTGTACCAATAAGTACAATGTTTCAAAATTTTTGATTATCACATTTGAGACTCCACTCTGTTGCATACCAAGTAGCCCTGACATGTAGACAAAAAAAAAAATCAATGCATGTTCTATATTTTTAACATCTCATGCACATAGGTAACATATATCAGAATATGATAAATGCCTTTTGCAAAGTTTATGTTTAATAGAAATGACATTATTGAAGGCCCTCCAGAGGAAGGTAGCATGTTTTGGCACCAGATTCTCCTACCAGATTGTATGTCAAATTGGAGAGTTTAGGGGGTGATGCAGAGTGTGTCTCCACTTAGTTTAAACGAACTACTCTGGTTATATTGAGATTAACCTGCAAGACAGAGAAAGGTCAGGGCGGCTGGATGGATGTTTGGTGTAAACTTTATGACGATCAAGTCAGTTTGATAGAGGAGTCGAGAGAGAACTCTTAGAAATTAATTGAATGTAGCTTTTAGTAATTAACTTATTTTATCTGTGTGAGGCATTTTGAGGAGTATTTATAAGTTGAATATTTGTAGTTGGTACATGTGTTCGTTTTAGATATACTGCAGAGTATCATTGATGTGACTGTGAGATGATTAGAGAATTGATGAGTGATGTAAATAATTATCTCTGTCAGACGTTCGGATCTCGAAAGCTAATAGTTTAAGCCTCTAAAAATTCGGAGAGTGATAAACACATTTACAAGATTCGAATTGATCCTAAATCTCTAGTTAATATTGAATCAGACTCATGCAAGACTGTATCAAAGGACTTTTTTAAAAAGATGTGCTTATTCTTAGAAAAAACTACTTGACTATAATGATTTTAGAATTATTTTCGAAGATGTGCATGTGCCGGTTTATTTGAAACCGGAATTGATATTTGTTGATTAAAAAAATATTTGTTTTTTTAATAAAAAAAGTCTAATGTTGTGGGGGCTAAAATTTCCGGTTCATTATAAACCGGAAACACAAAAAGTTGAAAAAACCACTGCTTCTGACTTGTATGTGTCAAATGAGCTGTGGGTTCCGGGTCATTCAAAAGCGGAAACAATCACAAATTTCAGTAATATTTCACAGGAATTGACAATTTTTTTGCCAAATATACAAATAGTGTTTCATTAGTAAATTTTAGATTCATTATATGCCTTGTAGATTTCATAGCATTTTCTGAAAGTTTTAAATGTAATAATTTTTAGCAGTCGTTTGGATTAATAGAATGTAAAATTTTAAGAATATTCACAATTCTGAAAATGTAAAATCTTGACAATATGAAATACAAAAAATATTTTAGTATAAAAATAAAAATTCATGAATTTTTACGACATATTCGTAAATAAAATAAAATTGTATAAGTAAAAGTGAGAAAATATTATATTTTCACATTTTATGTAAGATTTTAATTCCCACACAAATGAGAGATTGTGAATTTTATAGATTGTACGTTATAAAAAAAGAAGTCAAATAATAAAATTTAATACAATCCATATATTGTTTAAATTCGATAGACCAAACACTAATTTAGATTGTTTTGTATTATTTATAATTCAAAAAAATGTGATCATTATAATAATATTTGTATTTTATGATAATTTTTCTTATTTTGGGCTACGTTTGTATCATCTAATTTATGATGTTTTTTTTACAACTAGTTCTTTATTATTTTAGAATTTCTTGTGTGATAGAGAACGAATTTACAAATGCAATTTAAAATTGAAAAAAGATTATTTTTGTTATGTACTTTTCAAACTTCTAAAAATTTCATCAAGTTATTATGATTATTTTTTAGTGAGAAGAGTTTCGAACTTGGATTAATTGTTTAAAGGTGTACTTACTACTAAACTAGATTTTAATATATAAATTATTACAATTATAATATTTGTAATTTTTATTTGATTTTAAAATTTTATGATAATTTTGTATTACATAAAGTAAAAAATAAAGTAATAAAAAATTAAACAAAGTTTATTTTTATTGTATAAATTTAAAAAATTTAAAATAAATTGTTTTCACCACCAAATAATTAGAAATTAGATATCATTGACATTTTAATGGTGACATTTATATCAAATGTCAAATATTAAAATCAAATAATAAATATATAAGATGTCATTTTTACCAATTTTCATTATAAAAATTATTTAGTAGCATATATGATAAAAAGCAAAAAAGAATATTTATCACAATAAAGAAATAAGAACTAGGGGTTCAAAGCCCATAATTATGAAAAAAAAGGCCTTAGATACACTAAGATTAACATTAATAAGGGCTTTTAGGTATGTTTATCGAATAATATATTCGAATCTGAGAATCATGAATAAAATTAGGTGAATAATTAGTAGAATCATATATTCAATTTAATCGAATTGATACCATATATTCAATTAACAAAATTAAAAGTTAATGTCCTGAATTGTTAAACATAATAATCATTAGCTGAAAACTCGTTTAAAAGAAACTCTAGAAAGTGTTGATTGTAAATGAAATAATTAATTACGAAAAATTAAAAATTTATTTTAAATCTGTAATTTTTATTATACTTCATGATTTTTTTTATATAGTTAGCCATAAAATAAAATTATTTCACACTAAATTAGTATTATTGTTGGAATGGTCTCTCATTCACATTAGGAGGAGCATTATCCAATTTCATCAATAAAATTGATGTTGAAAAATCTATAAAATCTTATAATGAAATTTATGCTGCAAAATCACAAAATGTTTATTCTTGATTTTAAAAAATTCAAACATAATCAGTCATAAAATTTTTTGGGATTTTTTCTCAACAAAGTTAATTAAACACTTCACATTTGTAGCTTTATTCATTTCTTCAGAAAAAAAAAAGAAAAAAGTTAATCAATCCATTAAAAAGCTCTCTTATTGAATTTGTGCAAACGAAAATAGAGCAAACGCCGCTATGCCTCCATAGGCTTCCCTCTTTTTATCTCCATCGTCAACAAGACATGAGCTTTGCAATGGGAACCTCTCACTTGTTACCTTCTTATTTTCCCTCTTCTTCTTCTTTCTCTTCCCGTTGCCATTCTATTCTGTTTCATGTTCAGCATAATAACAATACGGAGACCAATAAAAAGAAGAGGGCAACAGCTATTGTTGCTTGTACTCGCCAAGAAGATCCAGACGATGTCGTTTTTAGCAAGAAAAGAGCGGTCCTTTTTGTGGGTATTTCCGTTCTTCCCTTCTTACAATTCAGAGCTAAAGCTCTTGAAACTTCGTTTCTAAGTAAGTTTGTTTTCCCCCCTCTTAATAGTTTTCTTTAATGTTGATTCTTTTAACTGATTTTGTTAAATTGTTGAATTTGGTGATTTGGGTTTTTTCACATTTGTATTGAAATAGAGGATTTTGAGTGTGGTTTTTTCTAATTCAAGTTTAATTGACTGTTCTTTCGTGTGATTCGCCAATGAAAATACACATATGCTTCTTGATGTTCTTTACCCTTTTCTACTGGACTGAACCTATTGTTGCTTGTGGTTGACTTCTGGTACCTCTCTTGAGTTTTTAAAATGTGTATTATGAATATTAGTTAGTTAAATTTAGTATTTTGGATTCTTATATATGGGACTAGAATCTTTATGAACAAGTCTGCATTGTGTTATAGTGTTTAAAGGGTATGGGACGTGGTGCTTATAATCAAGAAGCAAAATGGCTAAGTAAACTCAAGTATACCAAATATTAGTAAAATGGTGCAAATACAATGTCTAAACCTCTTGGAAGTGCTTAATATAATCAAGAAGCAAAATGGCAAAGTGAACTCACTAATGACAGTATACCAAATATTAGTCTAAACCTCTTGGAAATGCTTATTTGGTTCAAAACAATGGAAGAATATATCAAATATCAACCATGTAGAGAACTATTATCATCTTAAGAGAAAGTGGTCGGCAATGGACAAGTACAAGGATGTGAAGAGTGGTAGGATAGGTGTTTTTTTATTTTTTGGAGCTCTTAAATGCGAGCGAAGAATCAAGTGATTTACAGCATCGCCGAAAATGACCCTACTTTCCTTTATCTTAGTAACTGGTAGTCCGGTACATTTTGCAAGGTCTAATGTTGACTGAAAAGAGTATCATTTTAATGCTGTATATGCAATGGGAAATTTCAAGGTTTTCCCCCTTTTTCAGAGTATTAATTTCTCATTCGGCATCCACAGTAGAAATTTACATGTCAGAGGACGCCAGTACGTCCCTCTAGTTCTTAGTGGTCATCACATGATGCTAAACTTTCATATTTCTGCACCAAACCTCTAGTTACTTTTAACACATATATGCTTACCCTTGATTTGAAAGTTTTATTAGTCGGACAGTTACTTTCCGGCTTGTGGCAAGATATGATATAATATAACATCTCTGTTGGATGATTTTCCCACATGATTAGGTCTTTCTCTTTGAAGGAATAATATTTTTCTTGATTGTAAATATTACTTCCGTGTCCCATCTGTATCATTTTAAGTGTTTGTTTGATTTTGTTTATTTCAGAAGAAAGTGAACTCAAGACTCTTGAAGATAACCAAAAAGAAGAGGTTATAATTTCTCCTTTATTTTTACAAATAAATCCATACTAGTTACATTTGATATGTTTAAGCTTGAAATTTTCTTAATTGAGCAATGTTTTTGGACAGCTTGCAATTGAAAAATATAAACCGCCAAATCCTTTTCTATCTCTTCTGAATGGACTTGGCATATTTGGTACTGGTGTGCTTGGTGCATTCTATGCATTGGCTCGGCAGGAGAACAAAACTACTGAAGCAACAATAGAATCTGTAAGTCACCGGTGATCTTCTGTGGATCGTTTTTGTTACAAGTTACCCTTTCTCACGCATTGAATAGTTAAAGACTTAAATTTTGTTTTTGAATCTCTCCCTATATGTTTGAGACAGAAAACATCCTGTATTTTCTCCTTGATACTTGTTTCTTCTGATTTAATGTTAATGTGCATTTTTTATTTTTCTCGATTAACAAGATTGGTGGAATGCACAGATGACTGGCCAACTGAAAGAGAAGGAAGCTGCCATTGAGTCTTTAGAGAGGAACTTTAGATCAAGACTATTAAGTGAACAGGAAGAATGGACAAAGCGTCTCGGAAATGCTAAGGAAGAACAGCAGGTTCTAATAAACCAACTGAACTCGGCCAACAGTACAATTACAGGACTAGGACGGGAGCTGAAAAATGAGAAAAAAATAATTGATGATCTCAACATTCAAATAAATGGTCTACAATCCAATCTCTCAAAGGCTGGGGAAGATAAGAAAGCTATTGAACAAGAACTAAAGGAAAAACTGGAATCAATTCAAGCCTTACAAGAGAAGATTAGCTCGCTTAGTTTGGAGCTCAAGGATACGGAAGATAATGTTCAAAATATCACCTCTTCTCTCACCGAAAAGGAACTAGAGTTGAAGAACTTGAATTCTACCTTCAAGCAAACAAAAGATGAACTGGCAAAGGCGCACAGAGAAATCAATGAATTGAGTGATGAACTTCTGAAAAATCAGAAGGAACTAGGATCGAAAACTTCTATGGTTGATGAATTAAATTCGACAGTGAGTTCATTAATGTTTGAGAGAGATGAATCTAGCAAGAAGCTTGATGCTCTTCATGAGAAGTATAATAGTCTGAAATTATCTTCTGAACAGAAGGCTGCTTCAAATGCTAAGCTGTTGGCAGAAAGAGAAAATGAGTTTCAACAATTAAAAGAAAAACTTGAGCTTGCGCTGAATGAAGTGAGCAGGAACCAGGCAACGATAACAAATTTGACCCGGGAAAGGGAAGAGTTGAAGAAAATGCTTGACGAAGAAATGAAAAATGTGACGAGTACAAAACATGAACTTCAAAGTACTGAGGAAGCTCTGAGGAAGGTTAAGAATGAGGCTTCTAATCTGGCGAAAGAACTCAAGCAGTCAAGAGACATGTGCACTCTGCTTGAGGCTGAGGTGTCCCGAGTTAAACATGAATTTGCTGAAACTACAAAAACAATGGAGAAGAACCTTGTGAAGGAAAAACAGATTGGTGAAGTGTTAGCCAGTGAGATTAAAGCACTGAAGGAACAACTAAAAAAATCTGAAGAGGAGAAGCAAATGGTGACCCGTGAACTGGCTGCTTCAACAGAAAGTCATGAACGAATGCAGAAGGAATTGGTGGATGTCTATAAGCAAGCTGAACTTACAGCCAATGAACTAAAAGAAGAGAAAAAAGTAGTTTCTTCTTTGAACAAAGAGCTACAAAACCTGGAGAAACAAATCACGAAGGACAAGGAGGCAAGAAAATCTCTCGAAAAGGACCTAGAAGAGGCTACGAAATCCCTGGATGAGATGAATCGAAATGCTCTAATGCTTTCTGGGGAGCTAGAGATAGCAAATTCTAGGATTTCTAGCCTTGAAGATGATAAACAGTTGCTTTACAAGTCCCTTACAGAGCAGAAGAATGCATCGATAGAGGCACGAGAGAACATGGAAGATGCACATAACATGGTTTTGAGGCTTGGCAAGGAAAGGGAGAGTTTGGAGAAGAAAGCAAAGAAACTTGAAGAAGATTTGGCATCAGCAAAAGGTGAAATACTGAGATTAAGGAGTCGGGTAAATTCGTCAAAAACTCTTCCGAAAGAGCAACGTTCTCAGAAAAGTAAAGCTGAAGCTGAAGAAAAGGTCAGTGTTAATGCAAAGAGAACCAGAAGGAGAAAAACTGGATCCCAATGAAGTAGTGTAGAGGTATTATATTTGTATGGATTGCCAATATCAATTTCTTGTAGGTAGCTGGTTCAGAGTTTTAATCCCTTTTGTACTATGAAAAATTTCTCCACATTACAATGTTGTATAGATTGTGATTTCAAGGCAATGAAAATTGAGGAAATTCTTGTTCATAATGTTTGGCCAGTGATGATCCCAAGTTTCTGTTTTTCTGCTGTTTGTTAGGTCTGAACACTGAAACTTTTGCTTCTGTTTAAGTCTATATGGATTGTGCCTTGTATATGTGAGTTTTTTCATGTGAAACCTTTTGTGCTTGAAATGAAAGATGATGAACATTTTTAATTAGGGAGTTGCTAATTACAACACTAAATCTAACTAATTTCATTAGAAAAAAAAACACAATGTAACTAACTGCA
>CAOJBK010933449.1:0-24823 GCA_948294925.1 Codiaeum variegatum | reverse complement strand
AATAGGATCATGTCCCAAAGGAGACTCAAGAACACCCTTTACTCAAAATTGTGATCGAAAA
The DNA here is from genome assembly GCA_948294925.1 of Codiaeum variegatum. Taxonomy (NCBI): domain Eukaryota; kingdom Viridiplantae; phylum Streptophyta; class Magnoliopsida; order Malpighiales; family Euphorbiaceae; genus Codiaeum; species Codiaeum variegatum. The sequence continues at coordinate 24,762 of CAOJBK010933449.1, read as the reverse complement.
ATATGAACAAATGGAAAGATGCTAAAGTCAATCAAGAAAAGAGTGATTGATGTGGGATCTCTTAGCAAGTTTCCAAATGCAAGGATGCCTCCTAATTTTCACATTCCCCAAATTGAAAAGTTTAATGGTGCTACTTGTCCTAAAACCCATCTCAAGAATTATGATGTTAACTTTCATCTTTTGAGTTTGGAAGGTGAGCTCTTGGCTTAAATGCGTCAACAATCTCTCACTGGTGCTGCACTTCGATGGTTTGTCGATTTGGATGATTCCTAAAAATGGATCTGGAAATCTATTTTAACATTTTTGTTAAATAGTATGACTATAAAATCAAGGTTTATATGACTAGAAGGGGCTTTAAGATGAACAAATAGGGTCTAAAAGAAGATGTGACTAGAAGGGCCTTTGAGATGAACAAATAGGGTCTAAAAGAAACATTCTCCTAATTCATATGGAGAAAAATAGGTCTTTCAAATGGTAAACACGCCAACTAAAAGTGAGTAAGTTGACATGATTATCAAGAACCTACTTCTTATGTATCAAGATAGACTGATCACGCAATATTTACCTGACTTCAAAGCTTACCTCTTGCATCAAGGACCACATAGATGATGGATTAATCAAGGATGAGTCTCATACTTCTTCCTTATCTAGATTTAGAGAAACTACTCATCAAGGGAATGTCACACAAAATGATGAGGAAGTGAATGCAATTCCTGCCCATAAGCCAATCTAAATTAAAAGAAGAAAATTTTCTACTTTTGGAAGTTTTCCTCCGAGTGCCATATACAACTAATGCTTGCAAAGTGTATCATTCCCCTCGAACCAATGCCTATCCCTAATCCAATATCCAAGAATTTCACCCTCAGTGAAAGATGTGATTATCATGACGGACCTAGGCATAAAACTAATGCATGTAAGGCCTTTAGATACAAAATCCAAGATCTGATTGACTCAAACAAAGTCCTTCCACCAGATCCACTACCAAACATCAATTCCAATCCATTACCTGACCATACTATTAATTCCATCCTAATTGACTTTGAACAAAGGGATTAAACACACTTAATTTGCCCTATTTTTAAAGCACCACTATGAGCCACTCCTATGTTGGGGTGGCCTACCCTCATAGGGAAAGTCTATCCTAAATGACTACTAATGTGTCATAGATTTGACCAACTTGGGAGATGAAAACGATGCCATCACCCAAAGTGGAATAATTACTCAAGCTTCTTCCTATACATATGCATTCCATTGAACCCAGAAATGATACATTGGAAGAATCCTTTAGGTCCTTTTCAACCGCCACAATCAAGTCAAGTAACAATTCAATCAAAAATCACTCATGAACTTGAAAAGGATGCTATTCTAAACAATTTAAGAAGACTCGGATTAATATTTCAATTGAAGCCTGATTATATCCTCCTACTGCTATCATCAAGCCTTTATAAGGCACTTAACCAATATCAAGCTCCTATTGACATCTCTCTTAATAAATTGGTGGCTTCAATAACAAGCACTGCCAAAGGAACAACTATCTCCTTAAGGGATGATGAGATCCCTCATAGGGTCCTTGTGATGATGCTCTGTATGTCATAATAATCATAAGGGAAAAGACTATTCCTATGACCCTCATTAATAATGAATCTACTCTAAATGTATGCCCACTCAAGGTGGCTAGTTGCTTGGGCCTGTAAGCTATTAAATTTATCCCTTTTAATTAGATTGTAAGGGCATATGATAACCCAAAGAGGGAAGTACTAGGGGTGGAAACTCTGATCATCACCATAGGCCCTATAAGTTTTGAAATTCTATTCCAAGTCATGGACGTGCCTTCATGCTTCAACTTATTACTTGGCAAACCCTAGCTCCACCAAGCCAAGGCTATCCCATCCACTCTCCATCAAAAAGTTAGGTTTCCATCAAGTATGGGGTAATCACTATCAAAGATGATTTATTTGGGAAGTCTAAAGTTTTATCCATAGTTTAAATTGGAGATAAAACTTGAACTATCTACATATCATCTATCTGAGTTTTATTTTATGCAATAAATTGAAATTGATAAACATTTAGGGCTTGCAGTCCCTTTTGATTTCGATCCTCAAAACAATCGGATGATTGCCAATATCATGAAAAGGATGGCTTATTTTCCTGGGATGGGCCTGCGAAGCAATAAGGAATAAAGTCCTTTGAGGAATAACTAGTTGCTACTCCACCATTTGGTTTGGGATACCACCCTACTGATGAGGAAATAAAGGAAGAAAAGGCTAAGGCCTAAGGCCAATCTACTATACTAAGGAATGGGGAACCTTATGACTATTGGTTATAGGTCTCAATTTGGTGTAAATGCATTCCTTTAGCATAAAACTGACTAAATAGAACTTCGAGGAAGGAAAGACTCCTCCTATGAGGTCTTACTTCAAAACTCTCAATGGACAGTTTATCAAAGAAGGGGAGATGGTTCCCTATTGTGCTTTTTCCAAACCTTAGGTCTACCCTGTGACTGACATCACTATTTTTGGTTTTACGATCTTTACTGATGTCAAGTTGCTGCTAGTGGATTGCCAACCAATCTACTTCCTGACTCACGAGTCTGAAGATTACATGGAAGATGGACTCTTCGATGAGATTTCATTCCTATCTGATAATGAGGAGAATACTAACCCTTCTACCTTGATCCAATCTGTTAATGGGAAGCTCAATGACTAGTCCTTCAAAGAGAGTCTAGTTTTGCTAGATTCTGAAATTGAAATTAAAGAGTCTTTTGAGCCAATGTCATCTAAGTCTAAAGAGTTTGAGTCTAAATTGTCTGAGTCTTCCCAGTCTTTTGTTGATGTAACCCATCCACATGCTTTAATACCAATTTGATGTATTTGAACATCTTTCCCCTTTTGAAATCAATATGATGAGCAAATTTTCCTGTTGCGATTATGTCTTTTTATTTTCTTTTAGTGTTCCAACTATTGATTATGAATTTAATAAATTAGAAAAAGAGAACAATAAATTAAATGAAATAAAAGATAATGTTAAAGAGCCCACTAATGTTGTAACTCATGACATTTTAAAAACTACATTCATTACATTTGCATGCTCAAACAAGTCTAACACTGAAACAAGCATCAAGAAATTTAAAGATTGATCGCCTGGAAGTCTAGTGACATGACCAACTTTGATCTATTCATCGCCATCTATAAAATTTCTACTATCTAGATTGCAAGACTGTTAAGCAGAAGTTAAGGCGCATGAAAGCTAAATGGTCAATCCTAATTAAAGAAAAGGTTGCCAAGCAGTTGTCACATGGGTTCAAAAAGCCAATTAACTATCCATCATGGTTAGCCAAAATTGTCCCAATACCCAAGAAAGATGGAAAGGTCATAATGTGTGTGGACTACCGAGATCTAAATAAGACTTTTCCTAATGACTTCCCTCTTGAAGGTGTTAATGAGTCATGCAACATAAGTGAAATTTTAAAAATTATTTTTATTATTTTGTTAAAACCATTTTAACAATGGAGAGAAATATTTCAAATTCTTTGAAATATTTCCCTAACCAAATATAATGGGACCATAACTAACAAGGATTAGTCACCAACTTGTGTGCAAAACACATATATCAAGAAATAGAGGTTAAAGTATCAAATATCTTTTGCCCTCCTTCGCTAACTCCCCAAATATGAAGTCTCTAACTTGAAACATATCCAGAATCACTAAATCTAAACCTTCCTTGAATTGATGAATTGCTTAAACCTCGTATCCTTGGTTGCTCAATCTTTTGGTTCAAGCTCATCCTCTAACCCTTGAGAGCCTTTAGGGTTCTTATTTTTGAACTTGCTTTAATCACTATCATCAAGACTTATTTTTCTCAAAAACAAGATAATAAGAAATAAACTTAAACTGTTGAAGAACTCATCTTCAACCTCAAGTTCATTATCCTTGATGATAGTTGAGAGAACTTGCTTCTAACTCTTGGAAGAAATTCTCTCATTTCTTTTCCCATTAACCAATCTAGCTTATCTCATAAATAAGAACAAAAGAAGAAGATGATGAACAATAAAAGAACTCTTCTTAAATTCGCCATACATCTTCATCTTTAAAATGGATGAAGAGAGCTCAATTTCTAACTCTTATAAATTCTTTCACCTTTCTAATGGAAAAACCAAAAATGATAAAAAAGGTAATGAAAAGATGTCATTAATTCCCTTTTTATATCCATAACTTTCTCTATACTCCAATTCCTAAAATTAAGGAATAAAGAGAGAAAATTATTGGAGTTGTTGACCAAGTGTCAACTCTTATTTCCTAGTCACATAATAAAAGTCTATAATACCTTTATCTCATAAAGGTTATTACAAATGGATCATACAGTGGAGAATGTCTACAAATCTTATTTTTCACATCAAATGTGAATTAAGTTAACCATCTCATGATTAAGCTTAACTATTAGGGATAAGTACAAAAAGGTACTTTGTGGTTTTGCACATTTCACTTATGAGTTTGTAGATTTTTTTTACAAAGAGGGGTCTGGGGTCTATTTGTTTATGAATTAAGGGTCTACTACCTTAATACTATTAGTTAATGTTAATTTATTATAGTGAACACTGATGTGGCATAGTCAACTTTGACGTGGAACCCACAGAAAATGATAGTGTGGCACTATAGGTCCCTGTTATTAATACATGCGATAAAAGTAAAGACCACAAAGTGTAATGTCAGTGTCATCATGTAGCCGAATGGATTGATAACTAGAACCCACGGTGTCATGCCAATGTTGATTATAAGTTCTTCCATGTCAACTTTTACTATGTCAAATCAGCATTTTACTCAAGTTGTCAATACTTGATTACTAATGGTGCTAAGGTTGTAGACCCTTAATTTTTAATAGAATAAACCTCAGACCTCTTTTTGTCAAAAAAATTTCACAGACCCATAAGTGAAAACGTGCGAAACTACAAGGTACTTTTTTTTTGTACTTATCTCTAATTATTATTTAGTCCAAAATTATTCCAATTTAGTCTCATTTATTTGTATCTCATACAAATCATGACTTAATTGAAATAAACCCCTTATGAATTAAATTTCAAGACATGATATGGTCTTTCTAAATTTAATTACAACTTTAATTCAATTATCATTAATAATTAATTAAACTCTTTAATTAATTATTAGTATAATTTTATATATTTGCTTTGGTGATTGCTTTATAGTTTGTGACTTACTAGGTTCATGTTCTAATTAGCAATGGGATAAAGAAAACTCATTTTCTTTTCTAATATGTGAAATCCCCATTTCTCAATTAGTCTCTAAGTCTTGAGTGACGTTTAGCATTACATATCATGACTACCTAATTAGAAATGAATGTCGGTGATCACATTCTTGACATTTCATAGACCTATTGATCATAATTATTGTGCACTCAAATCCCTTCATTATGGATTCCCAATCTTAGCTATTGTCAAATTCTATATGCTAGGTCATATGAATACTTTTCAATTTTAATTCTTGATAAACCAGATTGCTACTAAAAACTCTTTTTAGTGAACCTTATCCACCCTAATCAGGAATTTGCATATCAAGAAAAACTAGAAGTTATAGGATTCCTTTCTTGTTTATCCAAGTTAATGGATCCTTTCTTAGAGATCACTTATCTCAACATATCACTGATTATGGCTACCACATGCTATATACCAATACATGAATAATATTGGTATGTAAGCAGTAACAAACCATATCCACCAATATGTTAGATAACATGTCACCTCAAGAATAAGGATTATATGCATAATCATCATCTAGATGATGTGATGTTGACTAGTGGTAAAGACCCTTGTATCCATCATCTAATATCACTATTCAACTTACTCATCTCATGAGTATGTTCACATGTCATCACGACATCACATGTTTGTAGCATGAGACTCATTACCTTTATACTAATAAGTATCTTACTTATCATGGATAACAACATAAGTGATGATCCTTTAGATTAAAGACATCCCTATCAATAATCTTATGACCATGAATAACTTTTAAAGTATTTGACAAAGGAAAATTTATCACTCATATTCTCAAACTATTTGAGAATATATTCATTTATAGAATACTTAAGGGATTTATATATATATATATATATATATATATATATATATATATATATATATATATAAATCATTTCAAGAATATATATATTTATTGCCACTTGGGTTTCATAATTACAATCCCATAACATGCATACACCTAGATGAACTTACTAGTTTAGAAATGGTTTGTCTAACCGACTTAGCTAGTGGCTATAATCAAATTCTAGTATATCTTCATGATAATGAAAAACAATCTTCATAATATAATGGGGAAAATATTTCTATGGGGTAATGCCTTTTGGTCTCAAAAATACTAAAGCCGCCTACTAGAGAATGGAAACCATAATCTTCCATGACATGATGCACAAAGACATGGAAATCTATATCGATGACATGGTCATTAAAGGTGCAAACGCTGAACAACACTAGCAAGCATTTGAGAAGTTCTTCTTGAGACTTTGCTAATATAATCTCAAGCTTAATCCTTCAAAGTGCATATTTAGAGCCTCATTTGGAGTATTCCTATATGGTCAACGAGAAATGGATTGAAATTGACCTTGCCAAATCCAAAGACATGCTCAAGATACCACCTCCTAAAACAAAAAAGGAGATAAAGGGACTTCCTGGGTTGCCTTTAATATATCAATCAATTCATCAATTAGTAGGCTGACACTTTTAGTCCTATATTCAAACTACTCAAGAAAAGTTCCTCCAAACAATGGAATGAGGAACACCAGAAAATATTAAAACAAATCAAGCAGTACTTTCTTAACCCTCCAATTTTGCTACCATTTAGGTTTAGGACACTACTTCTACTCTAACTATTAGTCATTAATGAAGCCATGGGTGTCATTCTAGCGCAAAATAATCCCAAATACCATAAAGAACATGCCATCTATTATTTGTGTAAGAGAATATTGACACATGGGCTCAAATACAGGTATATTGAGAATCTCTGCCTAGCTCTATTAAAGATTTATCACAAGCTAAGACACTATCTAGGGACATACATTGCTCATCTTCTTACTGACAAAAGTTCTCTAAAGTATCTCATGGAAAAGCCTATCATAGACAGTAAGATGGGTAGATGGATAGTTGTCATAGTAGTTTACGACCTCACTTATGTCTAAAGAAAAGCAATCAAAGATAGTGTCTGATAATGCGGATTAGACATATAAGATGGAGGTGAATTGGACTCTTTTTCTTCTAATTAAATTTTTAGCCCAAATTAAATCCCAACTCAATTGATTAGAATGTACAATATATTTTTGAGTTATTAGATATCAGATGCTTCTATCAATTCCATGAAACTAACTATTTAGATATATAGAAGCGTTCAGTAAATATCTCAACTGATCATTTTAGTAGTTAGCCAACTATTTGATTAGAAGTATGAAGCTTAGTTCAAGATCAGTGTTTTCAATTTTAGAATTAAGTATGATGGTATAAGTGAAGTGAAGTGTCAGATGCAGAGTCAACTAAAAATGCAATTGAGTAGATGTATGAAGCAACAGATAAATATAGTAGACACAAAAATTTATATTGGTTTGGAACTAATGCCTACATACAGTCCCCAAGGATACCACCCTGATTATTTCACTATCAGCTCTATTTCAATCTGGCTAGAGCAACCCTTACACATGTTCACCTTATACAAGCTAACCTCAGCAGAGTCCTTCCCTGACTCAACTAATCCCCTTAAAATTTCACTTGGGCTTATGAAAACCTATTCACTGCTATCAGGAGCAAGTGAATCTTCCACGCTTTTAGGATCGGGGGGCTGTAACACCCCAATACTAAAACACTAGCTTTAAACTAGGTGCTTAAAACCTTTATAACGCTTTAATTTCAAGATATAAAGAAATTTAAAAGAGTTATTACAAAATTCCTATTATGAACTCTTATTTTAGCACCAATAAATTTGGACCATCAATACAAATCCATAGACTCAAATTGGGCCTAAATTAAACTCAAAACAGGCTCGAAATCAGCAAAATACAAAAACTGGGTCGAACCAAACTGGGCCAGAATGCACTGAGCATGAACATAGCTTATTGAGAATATGCAATGGGCTTTGAGCATGCGTAATATGCCCTAAGCATGCTCAGTCAGCTCTACTGGTGCTAAAAAAAATTCGACTTTTCAGACCCCATTTCTCTATAAATATGACCCTCTAACACTGTTTCCAACAACTTTTAGAACTTTGGATAACTTTGAATCATGTCAAACCTCTGTCAATTTACATTCTAAAATTATATCCTAAACACTGTGGAGACCCATTCTAACTACTTCAAACTATCAAAACCTCCAGTTCCTCGATGTCACAAACCAAAGGTAAACTTTTAAACTCTATTGTTTTTATTTACTTTTCTTTTAAAATTCTAAAACTGACTAGGAAGTTCACATCAATAAAGCCATTTTTTTTAAATCCTTACAGTGAAATGGATTAAAAGCCTATTCAGTTAATTATTTTTTACAATTTAAAATCAATTAGCTTCTGAACACCAATAAACCCCTACTTTTATCAAAATAACCCCCAACCCTTTGTAAGAAAGGAGAATGGCGTGAGGTTTGATTTCCATTCAAATTGATATGCTGGCAAACCTTGTCATAAAATCTTCAACTCTAAAAAAAAAAATTTTATTTTATCCATTTTTTGTTAAAAATCATTCCTTTTCTATTCATTTATGTTTTGTTGCTTCTCTTTAGTATGTTGTCACTATTATGTTTATTTTCATTGTTTTAGTACTTTTATTCGTTATTTTTGCTATATTTGTTGTTTTATTATATATTTAATCTAAGAAAAATGTGTGCCCTTCCTATTCCTTTTGGCTGGAGGAGGGATCCCCTCATTCCAATACTTTGGCTTGTATATAATTTATCGTTTTCCTTTATATTTTGTTATTTTTGTATACTATAATTATTTGTAATGTGTGCTCTCCCTAGTACTGTTTTGGCTAGAGGAGAGATCCTTAATGTTTATTTCCGTATTTTGCCATTTTCTATTGCATTTTATTTTGTCATTCATGGACATATGCCATGCATCATGTCATATTTGTTATAACTATTCATTCAACACTTTATATCATCATGCATACATAGAAACCATTTTAATTTGAATCTGGAACCATTTAGCCAAAAGATAGAAAAGTCACATTTTTCTAAAAGATTTAAAACCAAACTCATGGTCTCCGAATTCGACTTTGGTTTACTGATCAAAAACCAATTTTCCATTAGCTTACAAATCATTTTATATGGAGTTAATTAAACAGGTTTCTTAATTACAATTAAAACTCTCATTTTTATAAATATTAAATGGTGACTCATAATCACACTTGTACTTACACTAGAATGGACCTAATGGGTCTTCCTGTGTGAGAACTTCACATGCAATCAATCACTGAAACACGTAATCTGCCCAAGGAAGGTGGTATCCTTGAGTGAGAAATCTCGAGGTGCGCATCGAAGCTTTTAGGTGGGGGCCTCACACCTATGTGGATCAATACTTTAAATGCAAACAAGGAATTTTGAACCAAAAAAAAAGATTTTAGTAAGGACTCAAGCTCAATAAATATTTGAAATGCACAAACTAGCTTGAGAAAAAAGATTTATTGCATAAATCTTTTCTTCAATAAAGAGATGAAAGATGTTTTCAAGAGAAAAGAGTAAATGAAACTTGTTAAATAAACTTTCTTGAAAACTTTTAAGCAATTAGAGCATGAAACACTTATCTTCATCAATCCATTTTTTAATTTATAGTTGAGGTATTCATAGACATTGAAAAATATAGCTATTAAGAGATAGGAATTGAAAAATAAGATAAAAACAAGTTTAATAGCTACTATTAAAATGTTGGCTTGGTTCTTCTTGAGTTGCTTCAATATAGGCTCCTCTTTATGTTTGGGAGTCCCTTTAGGTAGAGCAGTTATTTGGTAAGGTTAGGATGGTAGTGTAGGTCGAATAGGTTCTTGCACAATGTGGGTGATGGCATTGATTTTTCCATTCATGTTGGTGAGGTCTAAGACACAACATAAATCTTTAAGGATTGACATACCTAAGGAGAGTAGATCATCCTTATCAAATGAATGATTCTATAAAAGAAGCCTAAAGATAAGATGGATGAGATGATTTGAGTCACCATGTTCAAAGTCAACCAAAATAGCATTCACAGTATGGTTAGGCAAAGGATTGGTGTTGATATAAAGCTAGTTGGAGAAGTTCTTTAGCATTAATGAGATCTTAATGGTAGTCACATCTCTCATTGGGATTGTAATTATTAGGCAGCGGATTTTGAACAGGTCTTGAGTCCAAATGTGTAATAGCACCAGCCTCTGGACATCTCTTGTAAACAGCACTTACAAAGATACTACCCAAGTAAAAAAAAAATTCTCTCTATTTGGATTGGCTTCCAAATAGAGATGGAATTAATTTTCCCATCCTTTTGAGTTACAGTTCCTAGGTGGACATGTCATTTGAATCTAGAGATGAAGTTTGAGATCCTTAATGTACCCGATATCAATTCTGTCTTCAATGCGGGAAGCAGTAGTAATCAAAGCCATAAAATCAGGTAAATATTATGTGATAAATCTATCTCGATACACATGAAGTAGATTTTTTACAAACATATCAACTTGTTCAATTTTTATTAGTTTGTTCACCATTTGTGAAGCTTTCTTCCTTCATCTCGTAATGAACAAGGAAAAGGTTTGCTTTGGGTTTTGTTTAGTGGTTTCTAGGTCTCTTCTTATTACATCAACCTTAAAATTATAATGGTATTATTTTACAAAGATATTACAAATGATTCTCATGTCTATTTTTGGGAGTCATCCAAGTCAACAAACCATCTAAGTGCAGCATTAGAAAGTGATTGTTGGAACCGCTGAGTGAGGATCTCACCATTAATATCCAAAGGGCAAAGTGCACCATCTTAGATATTGATATGGATTTTAGGACAAATTGTTCCATCAAATTTCTCAAAATGAGGCATTTGGAACTTAAGAGGCAATCTTTCATTAGGAAACAAACAGAGAGACCCCACATCAACCATGTCATTTCTTGATAATCTTGAGAATTTTCACCATTTACTCATATTTTTCCATTATGACTTTCAACAAAGGATGCTATTGAGTCTCCTTAGGGAAAGGATCCTTTAGTGAGACAGTAGGTAGGATTGCAACAGAGTTAGATTGTGCAACAGGTGGTGGTGGGGAGGGGAGGGTGGGAATGATTTGGAGCTCATGCTCTTTACCTTTTAAAAAGTGGAGGCCTAAATGAGTAAGGGCAGTTGGGTGTGCATTGTTGGTCATCATGTTTTGGACTTCTCTTTAGGAAGGAATCCCTTATTCTCTCCAGTTTCTCATTTTGGTTCTTCATGAAATCGACCAAGAGAGCGACCAAGTCAGTAGTCTGAGCAGCAGCAGTGGAGGCAGTGGCAGCAACGAGAAAAATATTGACATTGTCTTACAACATGATTACCTTTGAAGGAAAGAACATCGTATCATCATTTTTGTAAGACAAAGCTAATAATAGATAAGGTTCATATAAGTAAGAGTAGGAAAGTCTATTTTGGAACCTTATCCACTTTATTCAGGTTTATCGTGCCATGTTGCTTGTATGCGTGAATGAAAAAAGGTTTCATGATGGCATACCAATCTTAACATTATGGTATATGTAGCCTTAGGGAAAGTGCTAATGGTCTTTACATGATGGCTTGGCAGTTTGAAAGGTACTCAGTGACTAGAGGTATAATATACCTAACAACATGTAATCCAAAGAGATTCATATAGATCCAAAGGCTACATACAACCTCGTTATTCCATTAAAGGGATTACAAAGTGTGCTTTGGGGTGAATGAATCCATTATCGATAAAGCAATTCTAAGGAGGAAAGCTCACTCAATGTTACATTAAATCCTTATTTTCCTAAAGATACAGGAGCATGAAAAATGATGTATGTGTTAGGGTTGTATACTGTTGAGCCTATACTTTATGTATATATTTGTAATCTTAATCCATTAATGGCTATTAATATATATGTTTTCATTTAATGATAATTTTCATTTTATTGCATTACGCATATATGTTCCTTAAGTTCTATGTAAGAGAATCTATTATCAAAGAGTTTGAGAATTTGGAGATAGATTCTTTTTGTCATAGACTTTAAAGTAAGTTCACGATCATAGGATTATTGGTAGAAACGTCATTAATCCGGAGAGAACGTCATCTCTGCTGTCATCCATGACAAGTATAAGATACTTGTTGTTATAGAGGTAATAAGTCTCACACTACAAACATGCGATGTTGTGACAACACGTGGATACTCATGAGATGAGTAAGTCGAACAATGACATTAGATGATAAACACATGGGTTTTATGAGCTAGTCAATGTATGATCATCTAGATTGTAATTGTGCATATAATCCTTAGACTTGAGGTGACATGTTACCTATTATATTGGTGGCTATAGTTTGTTACTGCTTACATACCGATGCTAATCAAGTATTGGTTTATGGCATGTGGTAGCCATAATTAGTGGTATGTTGAGATAAGTGATCTCCAAGAAAGAATTCATTAATTTGGGTTAACAAGGAAGGAATCCTATGACTTTTGGTTGTTCTCGATTCACAAATCCTTAGGCAAGGTAGTAAAGATTCACTAGAAAGAGTTTCTAGTAAGAATCGGTTTATCAAGAATTAGAACCGGATAGCAGTCATATGATCTAGCATATAGGGTTTGACTTTTTCATAACCCTAGCTGAGATCAGGAAGCTATAATGAAGGGATTCAAGTGTATGTTAATTATAATCAAAAGGTCCATAAAATGTTAAGGATATAATCATCGAGATTCATTTCTAATTAGGTAGTTATGACATATTATGCTAGATGTCACTCATGACTTATGGGACTGAGTATGAACTGTGGATTACATACTTAGTGTGAAGAAAAAGAGTTTTCTTTATCCTATTGCTAATTAGAACATGAACATAGTAAGTCACACACCATAAAGCATTTTCCCATGGCTTGGGTTTTAACCATGTTAATTATTGATTAAAGATTTTAATTATTTATTAACTTTCATTAAGTTAGACTAGTAATGAAATTTACAAATATGCTAGCATGTCTTGAAGTCTAATTTATAGTGAGATTTATTCAATTATGTCATAGTTTGTATGGGATACAAATGGGCATGACTAAATTGATATGGACTAAGGTAAATGATAATTAATTTACATGAGATGTAATTAATTATTGGCTAAAGTAGTTCCTACTAATAACTTGTGCTAATCAAGTTGATTTATTGACGACTAACTTAGTAAATTAAGTCAAAGGTTGTTAGTACAAGATGTCATCATCTTCACTAACTCTTCCTTAATTTAAGGAAGTTTGTTGGAAGGAGCATAGCTATATAAGTAGTGGTTCATCTTCTTTTTGCCTAACACAAGATTTGAACATAACTACTCATCATCTTCTTCATTGATCTAGAGTGAGAAGCTCTCTAAGAATTGGAGAGAGAAAGTTCAAATCTACACACCATTTTAGTAAGAGGGAGTTTATTTTTGAAGAAAAGTTCTTCAATTATAAACTCTACTTCTAAAATCTTGAGAAGGAGAGTGTGTGTGGAATCAAAGTCTAATCAAATCCCCAAAGGTCTCAAGTTCTCAAGCAAGAACTAAACATTTGGCAACCAAGAGAGGGTTCAAGCTTCTTCAGGAAGAAAAGGAGACACAAGCCTTTGGGATAACTTCGGTGTGAGTCAAGCTAGAGGCTTTGCACTTAAGGAGATAAACGAAGTAGGGAGTTGATGTATTTGATACTTTCTAACCCTTCTTTGTTGCTATTGTATTTTGCATAATAATTGGTAAAGTATCCTTGATATTGAATATGGGTCCAAACTTAGGTTTAGAAATTTATTAAAGAGTTTAATGAATAACTAAACCAAACCATGCTAAAAGAGTTTTGGCATGGTAAATGTTTTATAAAAGTTTTTGAAAATAAAAAAACTAAGTTATATCGGATTTTCTACAAATCTTTTTAGCTTCCACTGTGCGACTCGATTTTCATCCTTCAATATGGAACCTAATCCATACTGATTTTGAGCCAAGAGCGATTTTTGTTTACTAAAGATAGTCCACTTTTAATTTTTATTTTGAAAATTTAATTAGTCTCCAGTGGAGTCGCCAACTATGAGTCCCTACCTAAGCACACTGCATGCCTTAAGGTTTTAGTTGAAGGAAACCAACAATGGAGGGAAGGATTACGCATGCTTCTGGTCGAGTCTCACGTAGGTAGAAACCCCTATGAGATTGTTATGGTACAAAGTGTGTGTTATGAGTCGCCATTTAATCATTTAGAAAATAAATTCAAGGTTGATTAATCAAATCTAATTTAGTTGACTCCAAAATGTATTATGCCAATGTAAAAAATGCACATGCCTCGAGCCAAAGGATGGATTCAGGGACTATGATTTTGATTTATAAATATCAAATTAGAAAAACTAATTTCAACTTTTGGCTCTCAAATAATATGGATTTGGTTAAAAATCTATTTCATGTACGTATGGACAGAATAATATGGATTTGGTTAAAAATCAATTTCATGTATGCATATACATAAACAAGTATATACAATAATATTGGATTATGCATGACAGCAATAATATGTATGACTGTAAATAAGGAAAGCAAATAAAGAAAGTTGATAAAGAAATAAAGCTAAAAAATGAAAAGAAATCAGAAGGATCCTTCCTCTAACCCTAAAGGTTCTAAGAAAGGCTCATATCTCCTTAAGTAATTACAATCTCGATAGAATTAGCAAATAATGAAGAAAAAGGTACACATAATAATGAAAAATGAAAAGAAAGGGATCCTTTCTCTAACCACATGGCACTAGAAAGACACATTCTCTTATAAACATAATAAGAAAGGATAAAATAAAACAGATTGACAAATCCATTCCACTAAAAATGAATATATTAGGAAAAAGATTAGACAAATCCCTCCTTTAGCAATTGCATCCTAAGAATGATATCATCAACAACCATAACAAAATACAAAAATAATGAAAAAAATAAAAGGAAAATAATAATGAGTATAAACTAAAAATAAAACTAAAATAAAGTGAAATAAAATAACAATAAAAGAATAAGTAAAAGGAAAACAAAGAAGGAAAAAATAAAAGAAAATTAGATTTGGAGTTGCAGTCCTTAGAGATAGGGTGTGACTGCATATCTCTTCGAATGGGAATCAAACTCCATGCAGTTCTCCCATTTTACAAAAATAGATTTTTTATGAAAAGTTTGGTGGGTTCAGAAACTAATCAATTTTAGAAAAATGATTAATCGAGTTGATTATTTGGTTCAGTTCAGATTTTGGAGAAAAAGGATTTTGATATGCATTTTTATCCTAACTAGTTTCAGAATAACAATAAGAAAAACTGAATGATAATCGAGTTTAAATACAATACCTTTGGTCTTCTTGACTTCGAAATTGGCAGATTGGACGGTTTGATAAACCCTGATTGAGTCTCCACCATTGAAAACGAACGAATAATCAAAATGTTTCGAGTCAAAATTGAGCCACAGTAAAAACTAGTTTTGGAATGATATAATTTCGGCAAAGTTCCAGTAAGTTTTCAATAACTCCGGTAAGGCTTGTTTTTTTTTTCCTTTAATGATGAGAAGGCGATAGCGAAGAGAATAGGCACCCGATATCCTCTTGAATCCGAGTAGAATGTCATCCGCTTATCCTTTCAAGAGGTAAGATGGAATCATCCTTCTTCTGCCATCTCTTCTAATTCGTTGATACGAGAAGCAAATTGTTGGATTTTCCAAATTATCTATTACAAAAATATTCTGCTTGAGAAGGCTACCCTTTCCTTTTTCAATAGCAAAGGTCCTTCGCAACTGATTTGACATCCGGAGAGTTACCTCATGAACAATAAAATTATCTACTAGTTAAAGGCATCCAAAAAAAAGAAAAGATTCCTAAATTAGGCTTGGTCCTTGACATCAAAAAATAAGGTTGTAATAATGAAACGGACATATGAGAATTTGGCATTCGTAGTAGCAAAGGAGGAGTCAATCTTTCATTTCTAAGCATGGCAATGTTCATATTGGAGTTCACTTGGAATAACATGAATTTCTAACAGTCCTTGAAAAATGTGTTCGAAGGGTGCTATTTATAAAGAAAAATGAACTTGGCTCGCAAGAAAAAGGTGGCATGCATGCAGACATGAAACGCAAGCGAGCAGCTAGGGCGCAGCTCTAAAGCACAAGCCGCTACTCTTGCAGCAGCTCTAGCAGGCATGCGAGAGCTCTGAAGCGCACATGGTCCGCTTCCGTTCCGTTTAGTCTGGTTTTTTATATTTTCTAAGATTTTCAAGTCCGTTTCAGTCTAATTTGAACCGAGCTTGAACGCTTTGTATTAGCTCTTGTACGGATATTCTGTAATCTCCTTTTATTAAAAAGTTTCTTTCTTTCCAGCAAAAAATCTCCTTTTATTAATGAAAGTTTCTTTCTTTCAAAAAAAAAAAAATTATCCTACTGAAATATTATAACAGTGAATAATGCAGACTCATATCTAGCATATCACCTTTAGTAAAATTCTGCTATACGCTATATTTTACCACCAACAAAAAAGATATTTGCCTTATACATACACTATTTACAATTAGTGCAGAAGCTCCTCTTCCTATCCCATATCCCAGGGCACCAAGAAACATAATTACCATGGACTTGTCCTAATACACATGAAAACTGCTCTTTTAAACATGTATTTCACAATATACCATGTGCCATCACCTCTTCTCCACCGGTACACCACATGCCAGAGGAATGGCTCAGAAGTGAGAGCAAAAGATATTTGACCTGTTTCTCATACATAATGCCAAAAAGACCTCACTTTGATAACTTGATCGCCAACTCTCTCTTTTTAGGCGCATAATTCAGGACTGACCAGGCTTTTGATGCATGCATGTCACGCCACTGGTAGATTTTTCCATCAAGTGTAGTTCATATATAACTATAATCTTGAGCGACGAGTGATTTTAATGATGGGCACATGCCTCTGAGTACAAGCAATTGGCTGCCCATTTAAAGAACTTGAAAATTTAATATCCCAGCCTTCAACATTCTTGGGAACACAAACATTAAAGAGCATCTGCCCGAGAACACTATTTACACTCATGCTGGGAGAGGTCGGAACATAAAGAGATGTTTCTTTCTTTTTGTCTTGGAAAGGCTGTGACTCCTCATTATTCTGATTTTCTGTTGAAGTTGGGACAAAGAAGTGGTCACCTGGTCCAACTGCAACTCGTCTTAAGCTTTGGTTTGAGTTAACTGCTGCTTTCTGGAGGTTGCAGATTAATTCTGGCATGTCAACATGCACACCAGCTCTCTCTTTAAGTTGTTGGATTCTTCGAGAATAAACTGAAGCAGCCCTCTCAAGCAAATCAGTTACAGCAGCCCTGTATTGGATTGGATAATGCTGATAATGACCTGTAAACAGACAATGACATCATTTCAGTTGTAGATGTCAAAGATTAATGTATGCGACAGGTTTATGGTGGTAAATAAAAACAAGAATATGATCAATGATTTGATTTATATCCAAATTTCATTAAGAATACAATAACATGATAATTTCATGGTTGAGAACTGATCTTTAAGTTCCATTTGGTTATATAATCATTTGCAAAGATTTGAGTATTTGGATTTAATGTCGTACTTTTAAATGATTTTACACTTGAAAGGCAAATCTAAATTATCAATCATTTTAATTCACAGCTAACCAAATGGACAGAAATAATTTTTAAGGGGATAAAATTATATAAGCAAAACACAAAAATATATGAATAGAATAACTAACCTAACATGCACAGCACTGTAAGTTTCTAGTGAGAGAATACTATGTTTTTAACTCTCAGTATAACTTAAAGAGATTGATGCTTTTAACATAAAGGGTAAACTAAAGTTGATGATGGTAATAGCACATTAGCAAAAGCAAATAAAAGGTACAGATGCCTCTTCTCTTGATAACATGAATTTTCCGCTTTAAAATAGGCAGTGCCAACCTATGAAGCACGGACTAGGACATGGGTACGTGGTGCGGGAAACGGCATTTTCTAAAAAAATGAACACGGGTGCGGCGGAGACACGGTAAATTTTATATATATATATAATCAAAATTTTAAAAGATATAAATTATAAATAGAATTCATGGTTTATCAACTCATGTAATTAAAATAACAATTGAAAAAAAAGAAGAAAATAGAAAGAGAGAGATCGAGAGAAAGAGATTGATGAGAGTTCCATTTTGAAGAAAGAAATATTGAGACTGAGAAATTTTAAGATTTTATTATTTTTTTGTTTTTGGTAAATTTTAAGACTTTTTAAGAGTTTTTTAGAAAAACAAAAATTATTTTTTCAAAATTCCCGTGTCCCCATAAGGGGACAAGGATTTGCCGTGTCCCGTACGTGTCCAAGCCGTGTCCGTGTCGTCCGTGTCCCCGGAGTGTTCGACACGCATACTGCAACCTTTTAGAAGTGTCCGTGCTTCATAGGTGCCAACATTAACATGACTATACAACATAATTTTAGAACATGAAAAGTTGGATCTGGTACAAACCAGTGTGAGGCGAAACATTCCACTTCACAAGCTTAACATCTCCCCCAAGTTCTAATAGACGTTGTGAAAATCGATAGATACATTTATAAGGTGCAAGGTGGTCACTTTCAGAGCATAAAATTAGATAAGGAGCTTCCAAGTCCTGATAAGAGTGTGCATAAGAGAAAAACATTTCAACTTAACAGGTTTAGAGTAGCAAAGAGTACAGAGACCAGAATCTGGCAGTCAGAAACTTACAACAGAAGAGTACAGAGTCTGCCAATATTCAGCACGCTGTGATTCAAACCTCGTAAGATACAAACCATCTAGACCGTATGCAACACCTTTTGCAAACCAAGACACAAGTTTGGATGTACCAGACAATTTTTGAATGGAAGGGAGGAGAGCGAATTGGGCAACCAAATCACTTGTAAAATCAACTGGGCTAGAGTCATAGATATGCCCACAAATGCAATTTCTGAGCAATTGATTCTCATACTTTACAAGATAAAAGAAAATAGGAAGAGAAGTTAAAATGTGAACCCCTTCAGTTTTATTAACGTTTAATTAGCCAAGGTTTTAGCAAAATATAGAGGTGACAAACCATACCATATTAGTATGACCATCACATGGCATTTCTTGAATGATCTGCAGCATGTATAGTAAAATTAGTTTTATTGCCATTATTGGAGAGGGAAAGGAAAAGAGTATTTGTTTTTAAAGGTAGAGAACAGACACCTAATCTTTCACCTGATGGAAGAAGATTGACTTTAGTTTATTCCAATGATTAAAAATTAATCTTACCTGGAAAACCTTGTACATGCTAGCTTTTGGACCACCAGAAAAAGCAACAAAGACAACTGGACATGGTTTAGTCCTTAACTGCTGCAGATCCAAAACAAAAAACAATTCAAATGATGTTCAGAGCTAATCACACTGTGCTCACAGTAATTTTGCACAGACTCCCACAATATTAAGTAGATTGATAATTTAGTGACCTAATTGGACCAATATGAGCATCCACACAAACAAAGCCCCTGCACCCCATTGGAATCTCCATAAAACACGTGATACTGCTAATTCAAATTGAACTACAGTTCTGATAAATAAATAACAGCTGACCTCAACAAGCTCATTCAGGAGAACAAATGCCAGCGACAAGGCCCTTTCAGGATGAAACCTGCGCAAAGTTTCATCATTAGATAAAACACATGCTCAAATTTAACACCCGCAGCCCCAAAAAAATGTCAATAAATAAAGAAAAAAATCAAACACTCAAGTGTCATCAGTTTGGCTAAATATAACAGCTGACCTTAAATCGTAATTTTAGCCTCTTATTTTAAGCCGAAAATACCTACTAACAAAAGAAAATCCGAGATTGCTAGTGTAAAATAGCCTTCAGAAATTCTCAAGTATTCTAATCACTTTTTGTGTATTCTCAAGGAACATTTTCTATTTATTATAATCCAAACCGAGGTTTATATATAAAAATATATATCAAAATATATGTTTTTGGTCTTTATCTTTTTAAAAGCTTCAAATAGAATCAAAGCACTCATAACGGTAATGCATCCACTCCATCCATCCATCTTGTATCAAATTATATCTAAATCCATTCTGTGGGGTGCATATAAAAATTCCTGATTGTCTTGCTACTTATCCATTCTGTCAATAATTCTCTTTCTTATGTCTCAATACCTCAACCCTAAAAGAACCAAAATAATTAAGCATATCATTCCACATACACAGACCTCAAACAATACTTCACCAATCTAGGTAACTGAATTGTGCATAAACATTTAACTCTAGTTGAGCATGCAGAAAAATGGTAAAATGCTCAAGTGGAAGGAACATATAGAAGAAATGAGAAGCCCTAATTGGTCACTCAGAACAAATTGCAGATCTCGTAATCGCATCATTATGGTGATTTTCCAAATTTAAAAAAAAAAAAAAGCAGAAAACCAACCCTGAGAGACTTGGTGGTACTTACGCGGAGAGATAATCGGCATGAGAAACAAGGGAATTCCATCCAAGAGAAGCATACAAATCGACATAGGTATTCAAGTGATTCTGAGGAATTGAAATCCAAGCGAAAATCACTACAATTCCCTTATATCCCACTTCCTTTCTTCCCCAATAAACACTGCCACCACCACCAAACATTTTGCTAATCTGTTTGTTGTTTTGGATTGAGAACTGAAATTGCAGAAACAGAAAAACCCAAAAAAAATAAAAAAAAAGTGTGGATGGTAGATTTCCTTCTCAGTTGATTAAAATCTGTTTTTATTTTTGTATTTTTTTTAAAGCCACTTATCGTTGGTTGTGGATTTTTTATTATTATTGTCTCCGTCGGATTTTTCACGTTTAAGTTTAGACATGAATAACGTTTCAGAACTGTAGTTTACGGTTTGATTCAAATATTTTTAAATTTTAACTGGCTTTTAAACCCTTAAATTTGGCCGTTATTATTCACGGTTTATATGATTCTGATTATGAATCTGGTTTATATATGGTTACGATTATGATTTTATGTAATTTCGATCCCAACTATAAATATAAATATAATTTTATTATTAAAAATTTTAGAAATATATATCTATTTTAATCATAAATTTTAATTATTTAATTTAGTAAATAAAAAAAATGATGCTTATATTATTATTAATTTCTTATTGATTAGTTATACATTTGAAAAGTTAATATTATATAAAATATTTTATAATAATTAATTTTTATATAAAATTTTATATTAATTAATTTTATTTTATGTGAATTTTATGAAATTTTGATTTTTTTGTCATCCAAATAAATATATATAATTAAAATCAAATCACATATATTTTCATACATATTATCGGTCTGGTCCAGTTCCGATTATTTTTCTCAATTTCGTGACTCTTAATTGGCCCTTAAACCTCTGATTTTACGGTTTGGTTCATGAACCGAAATTGTTAACAGGTCCGATTAAGAGTTTGATCCGGTCCTATTATGATCCAGTTCACGGTTTGAACCAAACGTTTGTCTATGTCTACTTGAGTCCGGATAAGTAATAATTTTCTTATCTTGCAACGGATTTACAAGAAACAAATGTTGAAACTACGACAGCTTGAGATTGCTTGGCATAACAAAACATTTATTATTGACTTTCTTTGGATTAATTACATCGGTGGTCATAGACTCATTGACTAATTAACAATTTGGTCACCCATTTAATTTTCTTAACCTTAATATCATTAGACTAATAAACGTTATAACATTTAACTCTTTTTCTAACAGATGTCGTTATCCCATTGTTGGGCAAATGTCAGGTAAGCGAAAATAAAATAAAAAAAGCCACGTCAGCCCATATCTTCTTCCATCTTCTCGATCTGGGAATGGAGAATGAATCTCCATGAAACTAATGACCCACAGTGATAGAAGATGGAGATGTTGAACACAATAAAAGGGCAGCGAGTTTGGTTTGTTATTTTCACTTAATTCTTCTTCTTTTTTGTTCTTATCCTTTCAATTTCAAGAGTTCTAAAAAAATTAGGGTTTCAAATTGTAAGAATGTCGTCTAACAGCACACCACGATCTGCTCTCCTTGGTCCTCACTTTTAATACTGTCCACCGTTGTGTTACTGTAGGTTAAAGGCGTCGTGTTGTATGTCGAGGGCTGAGGACAACCCTGGCCGTCGATTTTATGGCTGCCCTAATTATGGAGTAAGTGTTTACTGATCTCACTATGACTAGAAATGGGAATGAGTTATGAAACATGTTTTAGTGTTAAGTTGAATTTTTTTTCGTTTGGTATTTTGGCAGACATTGAGAGGGAAATGCGATTTCTTTTCTTGGATTGATTTAATTTACTATGAGAGATCAAAGAATGTTATCAACTACCTTTTAAGGAAAGTGGATAGGCTTCAGAAGGAGAATAAGGAGGAGGAAAGAAAGGCACTTGTGAAGAGGGTTGTGGTTTGGGGGTTCGCAACTGCAATAGTGGGGGGTGCCTATGGTAGCAGGTCTGGTTGGGATCCATAAGCACTAACTATGTAGCTAGGGATTACTGAACAAAGAAATGATTTGTCCTAATTGTATGAGGCTCTATTTGATGACCTTTTGTGTGTAAAAATGGATGTAAAGAGGTATGCATGCTTCCAATTATGATTATTTTATTGACGAACTTCTTTTGTATCAGTTGTTAATGATGAATAGAAAGATGGATTTATATTACTGCAACTTCTTCAATGGTTAATGTTATTTTATATTAGGTGCTAATGATGAATATGAAAACAAATGCAATAAGAAAAAGAAAACAGAGATACAACTAAGATATAATATTCATTTTCATTGAGTTAATGTTTATAAATCAAACAGCTTTTAGTAATGAAACAATACACATGGGTTGTACTGTTTCTAGACTGAAGCTAAAAAAAATGACATGTTTCCTATTTACATCAGGTATAGGCAGAGCCAAGTATGAAGATAATTACACAAAATGGCTTAATTACACTAAATGGCAAAAAAGTGCCAGCATCTAAGCAGTAGTGGTGTTGAACTTGATAACAACAGCAGCAAAGCAGTTGCAACAACTTGATGAATGTCCAATATGTAGGTTCTTCACAACAGGGTAAAAAAAGTGCAACAAAATGTTGAAGTGCAGCAAAATAGTCAAGTATACAACAACCACTTATTGAATCCTGAATTCATTAATCAAAAGCAACATCGAACTCCAAAACAACCAAACATCAAACACCAAATCAACCAAACACCAAATGAATACCAAAATAAATAACAATAACACCAAAAACTAATCATAAACTCATATTACCTAAGACATCTAGGGACTAGAGTCAGCACAACTTGGTGCTTTGTAGTATGCATTATTTCTATTGTAGCCTCCATCATTAGTTACAACACTTTCAGTTTGAGAAGCAGTATATGAGATATCAACCTACAGCAAAATTAAAGAACAAAACATTATACACAATTTCTTTTTAGTGTGCCTATATATACTTATAATATATATACTAACCTATGGTCCTGCTTGACTTGATTGTGTGGCCACCTGTCCCATTAATAGACATGTTAGTATTTTCTTGTGGTCTTCATACAGAAAAAAATTTTGAAATTAATATTACCTCTTACACATTTGATTTTAGTCCATTGTAGTCTCAATGAGCATTAACAGGTGAAGCAGTCTAGTTCAACAAAAATGAATATATTTTATAATTCCATTTTAATGCTTTATAAGATAACAAAGTTTAAAAAAAAAAAGACTTTAGTATACCTGTGTAGGGTTTCTTCCACCTTTCTGGCTTCTTGCATTATGCCCTAATTAACCACAAGTGCTACATCTGACTTGAATGTTCCCCTTCCTTGAAAGCATCTGAGTTACAGGTTGAGTTATAGTACCCTTTCTCTTTTCTTTTTCTTTTGTTGCAGCCTGATCCCTTTCCCAAACCTTCAACTTCCTCTTTGTAGTCTTTCTACCTCTTCTTTCTTCAACAACAGGGAGGTAGTGATTGAAGGGTGAATACGGAGTCCCCCAACGGAAGCAGAAAAATTTTTCCAGCATTTCCAATACTATCCAGCAGTGACTGTCACTGTCAGTATTTTTTTTTTGCAAAAATCCGACGTAACTCGGTTTTTGATTTTCAAGACTTTTATGAAACATTTACCATGTCAAAACACTTTTAACATGGTCGGGTTTAGATATTCATTAAACTCTTTAACAAATTACTAACCCAAAAATTGACCCATATTCAACATCAAGGATCTTTCCAATTATTGTACAAAACACAATAGAAATAAAGAAGGGTTAGAACGTATGAAATACCTCAATTCCCTCCTTCGTTTAGCTCCCCACTTGTGAAGTCTCTAGTTGACTCACACCGAAGCTATCCCTTGGCTTGTGTCTCCTTTCCTCCTTGAAAAAACTTGAACCCTCTCTTGGTTGCCCAATTTGTTGGTTCTTGCTTAAGAACTTGAGACCTTAGGGATTTGTTTGGACTTTGATGAACACACACACTCCTTCTCAAAGGATATGGAAAAAGAGATTATGGATGAAGAACTCTTCTTCAAAAATAAACTCTTTCTCTCAAAGATT
>CAOJBK010932589.1:0-12704 GCA_948294925.1 Codiaeum variegatum | reverse complement strand
TATATATATATATATATATATATATATATATATATATATATTATTGGTTATTATATGGCTTTTTGTTTTGAAAATGAATATTGAGTGTGTTTTGTTGAGCTTTGTTGAAAATTTGGTGGGAGTTTAAGTTTACTGATTATGATTTGTTTTTATGCATATTGGTTATCATTTGTTTTTAGTTTATATGCATAAGTTCTACATTTTTATGCAAAATTATTTAGCAAAAACTGTAGGCATATTGATAGGGGGAGCTATGACCCATTTTTGCATAATTTTTTTTTGACAAAGCTTAATGTTTAGTTTTTTCATGCATTATATGTTTTTTCTTCAAACTAAACTAAGGTTTTGTTATCATCAAAAGTGGGAGACTATTGTCCTCCATAATTTGATGATTCCAAAACCATTGTCTACAGTTAATTGAATTAATGCATAATGAATCAAAAATATATTTTCAATGATACATTTGTAAAAGAAGTGTATTTGGTGTATATTGTTGTCTATGGTACCTTATATTGCTGTGTAAACATTTTGATTAAACTAAAGAATCTTTTAGTGGTGAAGTGTTTAGATTGTGCAGAATTTTAGGCTCATACACCCTTATAGAATTGATCCATACAACCATATGGTCAAGTCCATATGACTGTATGGCATGAAGGCCATACGCACGTACAATTAGACAGTAGGGTTTGGCCTTTATTATTCAAGCCCATACGATTAAATGATCATGGCATCATATGACTGTATGGTCTCCAATAACTATATTTATTTCAAACTCACCAACTTCATACGACCGTATGATCAAGGACCATACAATCGTATGGTATCAGTCCGACAAATTTTTTAAACTATTGAAGATGATGTCATTAGTACTATTTGAATGTTGGAAGCACCAAAATGGCTGCAAGATGACAAAGGTATAAAATCCAACTTCAGAAATAAGTTGAGGAAGGAAGAGAGTACATAGTTGTTCATTTTAATCAATTCTTAAAGCCTTTAGCCTTAATTTTCTCTCTTACTCATGTTTTCTTAAACTCTTGTTCTTTCATTGTAATCTTTGAGTTTAAGAAAACACTTGCTAGGGTTCTTATTGTAAACCTTTAACCTAGTTATGTGATTGTAATATAAGTCTTTTGACTTTAAAAATCTATTATAATCACTTGTAAGCCCTAGTGTTGGAATTGTAGCTCTGTTTGTATAAGTGGGCCAAATCCTAGAGAACTAGAAGCTTAGAGGCTTCATTTGTGATTAGTGGAACCTCATTCGAGTTGATTGACAGAGTGGATGTAGGAGGACATGACTCTAAACCACTATAAAAACCATTGAGCAATTTCTTCTATATATCCCTTTTATATAGATTTATATTCTCTATTTTTTGGTTTAGAATTGGTGGATTCAATCTTGGGTTTTCATTTCATTTGTTTCATATATTATCTTTAATATTGATTCAAGAAAGGAATAAGGTTCAATTTTTCCTCTTGTCGTTTGGCATAAATACCATACTGGTCCTTAATATTTATGACAAAGCAAATATGCCCCTAACGTTCTAAAAATGATATAATTAAACACTTCTGTTAAGAGATTTATAACAGAAACCATTACGTAATGGTAACAGAGGTGTTCTTTTGCTATATATTTTATAACGACAAGGGCATATTTGCTCTTTTTTAACATTAAGGGCATATTTACTCCGTTAAAAACATAAACGGCTAATCTAGTACACCTACCAAACGTTAAGAGCAAAATTGAACTTTATCCCTTCAAGAAAAGGTTTTAAGTTTTAATATTGGTGTTTTGATTAAAAATTATAAAGAAAGTTTTTGACACCAGCTCACTCCCCCTTTTGGTATCCATTGTTGGGACAACATAAACTGCATCTAATATTGAGTCCAAAAATACATATTGGAAATATATAAATTTAAATTGTAGTTTTATTGTTGTATGTATGCGTAACTAAGCATTAGTATAATTTACTAAAATTCAATTTATTTATCAGTTGACAAGATTATCAGGCGGAGATAAAAAAAAATATGTATTTTGGGCTCCATTTGATAATAAGCCTACTTTTTAGGGAATTTCAATCTTGATTTTAAATGTGTATCATAATATCCATGGAAATTAATCATATTACCATAACCAGTATCCCACCAGACTAGCTAGCGCAGAAGAATCATTTGCGCTCTTTCATGGACTACCTCACTGTGCACAATGCTGACGTTCCGTATGTCACGAGACAACTTCACCATTCAAATTTATTGTCTTCGAAATCATATATTTTCCCAAAATATGCTAATTATATATGTATACATTTTAGAGTAAATCTTGTATGCACATATATAGTTTATTCGATATTAGAAGCAATTTAAATTTTTATAAGGTGAAATTCGTTGAATTAATTTTATTTTAAATCATCCAAAATTTCATCTTAATCTTTTTTCATCTATTTTTATTTATTTTAGATCATTAAGAACTCAAATATTATTTTTATTTATTTTATTACATGATTTTTTTAAGGAT
The DNA here is from genome assembly GCA_948294925.1 of Codiaeum variegatum. Lineage (NCBI taxonomy): Eukaryota > Viridiplantae > Streptophyta > Magnoliopsida > Malpighiales > Euphorbiaceae > Codiaeum > Codiaeum variegatum. The sequence continues at coordinate 10,190 of CAOJBK010932589.1, read as the reverse complement.
CCATCAATAAAAAATTTGAATATTACCTTAGATGAACCTTTCTCTAACTTTTCTTTTAACGTTTTCCTCTTTTTTTTTTTTCTGTACAGGGGAGGGGCGAGTGCTGGGAATCAAACCCGAGTCTCGAGCTATGCCTACAAGAGATGTTGTTAACTAAGCTAAAGTTGTTGGGCTCCTTTGCGTCTTGTTGATTCTTTACTATCAAACTATGTTGCATATCATTATCTAAGGTTAATTTTAATGTATGTAAAATTTGAAAAAAAAATTGAGATCAATTTCATAGAGTTTTACTTTTCACTTTTTTTAACCTTTTATGTGCACTTGAATTTAGAGTTTCTTTACTTAATTTTTATGTAAAAAAATATGGTGTTTAGAGTTTGGTTTTTGAAGTTTCCATGGCTACAACTTAGTGTTCTTAAAGGTTGAAGGTGGTGGAGAAGAAGAAGATGATGTGTAAGAGAGAGAGAGAGAGAGAGAGAGTTTAGTCAAGTTTTTCTTTGGTTAAAATGAAATGTGAAAGTGTCCTGTGATCTTATATGTACCCGGCCATTTCCAAAATTCTGCCCTATTTTTATTTTTATTTTTTTATTTTTTTATCTTTATACCTTAGTTACTTTTATCTAGGGTAATTTTAATTCTTGAAAATCTTAACTTATATGGTTAATATTCCCATGAGTATGTTTGTATGCTTAGGTATACTTGGTTCTTGATTCTCGATTACTGGTTCATTCATATTTCATATTTCAATATTTTGCTAATTTTGCATTTTTTAATTGAATTATAGGTAAAGATTAAATTGTTACACTATGATAATTATTCTATTTTTACTACTTAGAATGATGTTCTTGTTCACTTGATGATTTATGATTCCATCGTTTTGATTTCTATTTACCGATAAATTTTCCTTCTATCATAGCCTTCTAAACTTTAAGCAAAAGAATACCTTTCATACTTAGAAGGCTTGGCCCTTATGCAAGAATATGTGTATGTGCATATTCATATATGGCTAAATAAGGAGTTGTTCTTCAAATTTGGAAAGATAGATGTTGGCTCTATCTATTTGGGTAAAACAAATTCAATCCACTTAAAGAATCATGATGGGTTGACAAGGGTCCTAATTGATGTTCGATATGAACCCAAGTTTATAGAGATCTCATCCCTTTATGGGCCATTGAATTTAAAGGATTTACTATGTAAGATTCTAAAAGTTATTTTAGAATCACTAGTGGTAATGAAAGGTATAAGTAAGAATAATGATTTGGACTATTATCAAGGCAATGCAATTATTGGGTCAGTAAGAGGAACCATTAGTATAAACAAAGATATAGAAACTACTAAGTTGTGGCATATGATATTAGGCTATCCAAGTGAAAAAGCTTCACATACTTTAATAAGGCAAAGCTTTTTAAAAGATGCAAAAATACGTCATTTAGACTTTTGTGAGCATTGTGCTCTGAGAAAGCAAATAAGAGTGAAATTTGGCTTAAGCATTTATAAAACTAAAGGTATAATGGATTACATTCACTATGATGTATGGGAGCCTACCAAGACATTGTCGCTAGGAGGAAAACATTACATTATTTCCTTTGTTGATGGCATTTCTAAATGAGTTTAAGTATATGCCATCAAACAAAAAAATGAGATCTGTGAAATCTTTCTATCATGGAAGAAGAGAAAGGAGACCTAAATTGGTAGAAAAATCAACATGTTTTGATAAGGTAATGGAAGAGAACATAAAAATGAGCCTTTTGATCAACTTTGTAAACATGGAGTTATTGTTTGACATTTCATAGTGAAGAAAACCGCACGATAAAATGGTGTGGAATAATGCATGAATCGAACTACACTGGAGAAAATTTGATGTATGTTGTTTAATTTTAGGTTGGGCAATCACTTTTAGGTTGAGGCTAATATATTCTTATCATCTTATTAATAAAGATGTTACCTATAATGAGATTAATATGTTAAAGTAGGTAACTTAAGATAAGAAGATAAATAATACTCCACAATAGGTAGAGAGTACTCCTTAGCAGGTGGAGCTTGAGAAAACAAGAGTTAATCCATTTAGTATTATTCAAATTCAAGATGATACTACAGCAAAAGAGGAGCACGCAAAAATCGAAGATGAAATAGAAGAGGTTCCTACATAAGAACCATCACAACAATGATTGTTGATTACAATTGCTTTTAACGTCAAACTTGCTTGCTATAGAAATATAATACATATACATGTCTAATTATTAATGATATATTCCATTAGCTATCAAAAAGCAGTTAGGGGTGTAGAAATTGAGAAATGGAGGAAAGTTATGAACAAAGAATTATGATAACTTCATAATAACAATACTTGGGAAATAGCTCAATTACCCAAAGGCAAAAAAGCAATCGAGTGTAAATGGGTAGTTGTAACGAATAAAGAATTTCCTCATAAAGATATTCATTATAATACGAAACTTGTAGCAAAAGAATACATTCAAAAGGAATGTATTTAATGTAACGAGGTATTTTTCTCCAATTTAGAAACATTCCTCAATTAGAATTTATTAGCCTTAGTGGCACAATTTGATATTGAACTTGTTCAACTTGATGTAAAAACTGCACTCCTTCATGATGATTTAGAGGAAGAATCCTATTTAAGGTTGTTGGAAAAGAAACTTGGGTCTATAAGTTGAATAAATCACTTTATGGATTGAAACAATCTCTAAGGTAGTGGTCCAAACAATTTGATATATTCATGGTAAAGCAAAAGTACACATGTAGTGATTATTATCATTATGTTTACTTTTGAGAGCTACAAGATATATCTTTTATTTATGTTCTCCTACGTATTAATGGTATGCTTAGAGCATCAAAGAATTATGGAGATATAGAAAAATTGAAGAATCACTTAATCCAAGAGTTTAAGATGAAAGATATTGGACAAGCAAATAAGATTCTCGACATGAAGATGAACAAAGATAGAAAGAAGGGTAAGCTTTGCTTATCACAAAAGCAATATGCACTAAAATGTTTTGGCATAAATGAATAGTCAAAACCTATTAGTATCCCACTTGCTTTTCATTTCAAGATTATTGCATCATTATCTTCAAAAAATGATGAACGGAAATACATGTCAAAAGTTCTATATACAAATGAATTCAGTAGCTTGATGTATTCAATGGTGTGTACAAGGCTAGACATTTCATATGTAGTTTGAGTAATGAGTAGGATTATTGATGGTCATAGAAAAGAATATTGCCAAGTTGCAAAATAGATTCTATGACATATTTTGAAAACCACATATATTATTTAGTGTTCTAATGAGATGAAAAACTTTGTCAGCAAGTATTTGGATTTGTTGATTTAGCCTCTGCTAGTGATTTGGATAAGTGCCAGTCAACTATAGGGTACATATTCACTCTTGCTCAAGCACCAGTTAGTTGAAGTCAATCTTGGAGTCTACTATTACATTATCCTTCAAGGAGTCAGAGTGTGTGGCAATTACACAGACTATTAAGAAGACTATTTGGTTAAAAGTCAATTAATAGAATGCCATTGTATATTGTGATAGTTAAGTGCTATTCATTTAGCAAAGAATCAAGTGTACCATGCATGAAAACATTTAACATTAAATACCTTTTTATACTAAATAGAGAGAAATACTTTTTTTAGAAGATTGCAACTATTAAGAATCTTGCAAATATATTAACAAAGGTGGTAACTGTGATTAAGTTCAATAATTATTTGCACTTAATCAATATCTTAAGAGTTTGAACACATTTAGGTTCTTGGCACCATTAGGTGCATTTTTACATTCCCACTGTGATATAAAAGTGTTCAAATTAAAGTCAATGTGGAGATTATAGACAAATGACTTTCTTTTAGCCAATGTCAAAAAAAGAAAAAAAAAGAAAGAAAGAAAATTTTGTTTTCTGTTGAAACCACCAAAAGCATTTAAATGAAAAATATTTATTTGAGCATAGTTTTTCATTATAAATTGATTTGGTTTATTTTTATTCATAATAGGTAGCAAGAGAAGAAAAAAAGTAATAAAGCTTTTAAAAGCTTTTGAAATTGCCAGACCACCATTTACAAGGCCAGAGTAAAGAAAATTTTAAAATTATAAATTGATAATAATAATAATAAACTAAATTTAAAATTTTTATTGTTAAAATTTTACATATAATACCAATTTTTTAATCATATATTTCGATAAACATAAGAAGCAACCTTAAATTTATCCATAATAAACTTTATTTGTTCTAGTATTAATAAATAGTGCTCTAAAAATAATGTTACCCAATTTTTTTTCTTTATTTGCGTGAGAGAAGAAAGGGTATATTAAATAGTGAGATTGAGAGGTTTGTATTTTATTTGATAAGTTTCTAGTTAAAAATGTTATACTCTCTTCTATGGAAGTAAGCAAAGTCGAACCACAACTGAATTTTTATGTCTCTTTCTTTTTTATTTTATTGTATTAGTCACATCACCAATAATACATTTCCGCATAACATGATTACATTGAAGCAATTATTTGAATACATGATAAGAAGAAATTTTTATTTGATTTGTGGTTGAGTTTATGGTTTTTAAATGAATTGCATTTATAGTGAAAACTCTTGATTGCACCTGAGTTTTGAACTTTTTGTAAAAATAATTGCTACTTGGTAACATATGATTTTCTTATACCAGTGGTTTAGTATGATTGATTTAAAATGTATGGATTTGGTTAAAATCTATCAATCTATATTTTTATACCATTAAATCTAGCCTATTAATATGAGACTATGGACTCAAACTGCGCTAAAATCGGATCTCAAGCGGACCCAAAAACTCCAATAAGCAAACTGAATCAAATTGGTCCGAAAATTCCTGAACCGAGCTCACGAGTCAAAGCCCAGGCCTATGAGCTAAGGCCTTGGTGCATGAGTCAAGGGCCGAGCTCATGCGCCAATGCCTTAGAGTATGAGCCAAGGATTTAGCCCATGAGCCATGTCTTTAGTGCACAAGCCCATTTTCTGACTTTTTCGAGTTGATTTTTCTATAAATTTGACCCTCTGACACTCAGTTCGAGAGTCTTTTCAGACATCAAAACTCTGGCAAATTACTCTCAGAAAATACCTCCAAACACAAAAATTCCCACCAAAACACCAGACATAAAAAATTCCGATCAGAAATTAACTCGACAATTCATAAGTCATCTTTCAATTAGCTCTTTGACAAACCTTTACGAATGCAATGGAGACCCAATTCGGCTTCATCAAACTGTCTCAACCTCTAGTTCTGAAGCCTCGAATGCCAATTGTAGTATATCCAAATGGTATAGCATTTAACTTTGGTTCTGAATTAAAAGCCTAAAAACTAACTTAGGCAATTTCACAATTATCAAAATTCATTTTTATTAATAATATTCCGACTTAGTTAATAACTTTTCTAGATAATTTTTTACAAAGTTAAAATAAATTAGCTTCTGAAAACACAACCACCAACCAACTATTTTTCTATATAACGCCACCCTTCGGGAGAAGGAAAAACGGAATGGGATTTGATTTCCATTAAAAGGGATACACTGGCAAGCCGTTCTAAGGCTTCAACTCCAAAAATGTTTATTTTTCTTCCTTTTTTATTTTTTTTTACCTATTTTAATTATTTACTTTATCTATTCATTCATTTGGATTGTAAGTTATTTTATTTTCATTATTTCACACCTATCTTATGCAATCTGTAGTTAGGGGATGTGTGCCTTTCTCAGATCCTTTAGATTGGAGAAATGATCCTTTTCTTTGGTTATTTTTAGATGTAATTTATTTATTTATTTCTTTATTCCTTAGATATGTTTTTAGGGATGCGTGCCTTCCCTAGTACTCCTCTAGGCTAGAGGAAGGACCCCTGTTTATTCCTTTTTTTTTTTTTTATCATTTTTATCGATTTCTATTATAACTATCATTCATGTCATGATAAACTGTTTATGCATCATTCTGGTATACTTATTATGTTCATGCATCATAAAGGTATGCCATGCATACATAAAAATCTTTTTGATCAAATTCATACGAGTTTTTAATCCAAAATTATTTAGAAACTAAAATCAATTTTCTATCAATCACGAGTACCCGAATCCACCTTTGGTTTGATGCTCGCCTTTTCCTTATAAATTGTGCAACATATAAGTTTTACTAAAAATGAAGTTAATTTAAGTTTCTTAATGACCATGAAAATTAAATGATTTTCTAAAAATTATGTGGCGATTGACACACTCACACATACACTCAACCGGTCCATAAGGGGTTCACCTAAAGTGAGACTTACCGAAACCAAATGCCATGCGCAATCTGATCCCACACAATCGGTTTCCTTGAGCTAGAAACTCGAAGGCGTGCTGGCGGCCCACGAGCTCAGACGTGGCCTGACAGTTGGCGACTCCACTGGAGACATTTTGAAATTCATAAAAATTATTGGACTATTTTTTATAAAAATAATTTTAGCTTAAAAATGTATGGAATTGGTTTCATGCATCACCTCACATGCACCCTTATTTCTGGGTAAACACGCGTAGAAAATAACATCGAGTGAGTTTCTCTCCTTGGGACTGCTTTGCCGATAGTGAAATTACCTACTCCAAGGTGTACCACTAATCCTTTCAATTGGGATAACGTTGTCGCAAGTAGCCGTTGGACCCACGCAAATCTCCTTGATTCACTTGTGATTAGGTATATCATACCACTAGTCTCTAGGGAACCTTTAAACCACCAATCCCTCATGTAATGATTAGAGTTTACTTTAGATTCCATGTACCCTAAAACTCTGATATTACTATCATCATGAAATCATTTCATTCATGCATACATGCATCACTATATAAAATACTTGAACCAAGTGAACCGTTCTAAACAAATTTCTCGAAAAAAATCTACCCTTTTTCACACAAACCTACTTGCCATTGGTTTGCTTTCTCAAAAGACATGTCCAACAATAATGATCTCTCCCCTCTGCCACTACTGTTGATGGCACTGCCACTGCTCCACTCACTAACATTGTTGCTATGCTGGTTGAAATCCTAAAAAAGCAAGATGAGGCTATTAAGAAGCAATAAGAGACTGTGACTGCTATGATGCAAGCCTAATAGCAGATAATCCTAGGTAAGATTCAAGCCATGATGGCTCAAGTTAGAGTCTAGCCTACCAACAATGCATCCACTCCCTCTAATTCTGAGAAAGAACCAATACTAAAGATTTGGTTCTCTTTCCTCCACCAACTGCTACACAAACTGCCTCTCTCACAGATCCTTTCAAAAAGGGAGCCCAAGACCACCCATTGCTAAAAATTATGGTTGATAAGTATAAGGAGATGTAGAAAACCCTCAATATAATAAAAAAGAGGGATGATGTGATTGATGCCAAGTTACGCAATCTATTTCCAATGCAAGGCTGCCTCTCAAATTTTAGATGTCGACGTTTGAAAATTTTTATGGTACCACCTGTGCTACAATGCATATGAGAATTTATAATGGAGCACTTCATCTTTTGGGTGTGAAAGGTGAGCTCCTTGCTTAATCTTTCCTATAGTCACTTACTGGAGCAGCTCTCAAGTGGTTTATAGAGTTAGATTATTCTAAAAAATCGACATGGGAATCCATATGAAATGATTTTTTCAAACAACACTCATATAATGATGAAATAGATGTTATGAGAAGGGATTTGGAAACTACAAATCAATACCCAAAAGAATCTTTCTTTGCATTTATTACTGGATGAAGGAAGAAGACCTTCTTAATAGTTAACAGACCAACTGACTCTGAGCAAATAGACATTGTTGTCAAGAGCTTACTTCTTATGTATCGAGATAGATTGATTACACAGTATCTACTAAATTTCAAAGCACTGGTTACTATTGGTTCACATCTTGAGGATGGAGTTGATACTGGTCTCATAAAAGACAAATCCCAAACCTTATATTCCTATTTCAAAAAAACTAATATCACCTAAAAAGAGGAAGGGGTTAGTGTTATTTCAGCCAGAGACCAATCTAGATCAAAAGAAGGGAATTCACTAATCTGGATGGGGTCCCACAGAGTCTTATCTATAATGCTTGGAAAAGGAGACGATGAAGTCTTTAGAACCAAGGCCCATTCCAAATCCTTTGCCCCAGAACTTCAACATTGATGAGAGATGCGACTACCATCAAGGGCCTGGCCATAAAACTTATAATTTCAAGGCCCTCAAACATAAAATCCAATATTTTATTGATGCTAAGGAGCTTCTCCCACCCACTCCTTCACCCAATATTGACACAATTCCTCTTCCTGACCATAATGTTAATGACACCCTAGTAGAATTTGATGAAAGAAATTCTACTAATTGGATATCTACCGCTGTGCCTCTGAGTAATTATCATTACACTAGAGATGACCTACCTTCCTTAGGGAAGTCTATCTCCCCCAATTTCTTTACTTTAGATGACCAACCTTCCTTAGGGAAGTCTATCCAAGATAACTATTATTGTGTCATCGACCTAAGGAACATAAGAGTTGGTATCGATGCAATTACAAGAAGTGGAGGGTTGTACAAGCACTTGCTCCACCATAACTAGCCAACCAACTAGTGGCTCAAATCAAGGCCACCCTTGACCTAAAGAGGAACCCCTATTGAAACAATTAAAGAAAACTTAGGCAGATATCTCAATTTGGAGTCTGCTAATGTCCTCATATCCTCACCGACAAACTCTTTATAAGATATTGAGCCAATGTCAAGTACTAATTGACATATCTCCAAATACTCTAGTTCCTTCCATTACAAGTTCCACCACTGGGGCATCTATTTGCTTTATTAACAATGAAATCTTGCTTGGAGGGCCCCACAATGATGCTTTCTACATCACAGTCATCATAAGGTAAAAGACTATTCCATTGATTCTCATTGATAATGGTTCTACTCTCAATGTCTTCCCACTTAATGTGGCAAGTTGCCTAGGTTTAGAGGCTACTGATTTTATACCATCTGATCAAATAGCACGAGTTTATGACAATTCTATGAGAGAATTTTTGGGGGTGGCAACTCTGACCATCACCATGGGTCCAACCAACTTCCAAGTGCCCTTTCAAGTCATTAATGTACCTTTATGTTTCAACCTACTTCTGGGAAGACCTTGGATCCACCAAGCCAAGGGAATGCCTTCCACTATGCACTAAAGAGTCAAGTTCCCACTTAAGAATGAGATAGTAACAATAAAAATAGATACGTCTGGAAAATCTAAAGTTCTAGCCATAGTTCCCATTTTGGAAATTCAACCTGAGTTATCAACATAACATATACTTTATTTGGTTTCTCATTCGTCTAGTTCATCGAGACTTTGGAAAATCTAAAAGAAGCAATCTCTCTGGACTTTAACCCTTACTATAACCCTATGATTGGCAACATCATGAAGCATATGGCTTATTTTCTCAGTATGGGCTTAGGAAAGAATCAACAAAGGGTGAATTCTTTCAGTGAATTCACATTCTCTACTCCATCTTTTTTCCTGGGTTACCACCCAACTGATGATGAAATTGAAGAGGAAAAGGCCAAGTTTCGAGAGAAATCTTCCATACTCATAAGTGGGGTGACTATGACTATCCCATGAGACCCTATTTTAAGACTATGAATGGTTTTTTTATGAAAAAGGGGGAGATAGTTTCTTACTATGCTTTCTTGAACCTAGGATATGCCATATGATTAGTATTAGGATTCCTAGATTTAATGTCTTCTTGGATGTTAAGCTATTACCGAAAGAATATCAACCAATCTATTTTTCAATTTAATATTATAAGGATAATATGGAAGTGTGAACCATAATTTTAGCACCAATAAATTCAGCTCGTTAATAGGAGTCCTACGGATCTGATCAGGCTCAATTTGGACTTCAAACAGACCTAGAAAACCCAAAAAGCCTAATCTAACCGGACTAAAACAGGCCTAAAAAATCAAGCCTAGGAACTTAGGCCCAGAATGACAAGGCCCGTATGTGTTTCCTTAGCCGCGTATATGTAAACATTCTCACGTGTGTGTAAACCCATTCATGCATGCGTAACGTGCCCAAATTATGCGTGAAGCCTGGCACACGTGCATGACATCCCTGACGTGTGCGTAACACTGTTCTCACATGCTTTTATTTTCTAGGTGTCTATTACGATCCTCTATAAATACGAAATTTTTCAGAACAATTTGACAGTTTTT
>CAOJBK010932556.1:0-11807 GCA_948294925.1 Codiaeum variegatum | reverse complement strand
ACATATATATGTTCGATAAAAGGAATGTTTTCATTTAAAGAACATATATACTAAATCCAGTTAGGCTTTTGTTTATATTCACATCCTGAGTGTAAGCTCTAGGGCATACACTGATAACACTAGGTGAGTCATCACTCTCCTCCACTTACTAGGACATATGTCATGACCTAGTGCATTTGCATGCAAACACTTATCATGTCATGAGCTAGTGGAGTGTGAGTTGGCATCACTTTTAGGTTAGTGGAAAAATCCTACATAATTAGTTATCTTATAACTAATTGCTTCTTCTAAGTCCAAGATCAAATTTCAATTTAGTCCTTGACATTTTGTATCTCATATAAAATCAACTAAATTGAAATACACTCCTTTGAAATGAGCTTCAAGACACGATAGGGTTTTTGTGAATTTAATCACAAGTTCAATTTGATTATAATTAATAATTAATTGAACACTTCAATTATGTATTAAATATGGTATCCTTATTCAATGCTTGCTCAATACTTTATGGTGTTTGACTCACTAGGTTCATGTCCTAAATAGCAACAAGATAGAAAAAACACTTTTTCCTTTATCTATGTATAGAATCCCATTTCATACATAGTCTTGTAAGTCATGAGTGACGTCTAGCATAACATATCATGACTACCTAAATAGGAATGAATATTGATGATCAAGTCAATGAACATATAACATGGACCATCAATCATAATTACCATGTATTTGAATCCCTTCAATACGGATTCCCGATCTTAGTTAGGGTCATGGATTCATCAAACCCTATATGCCTCGATCATCTGACCACTTATAAGTTCTAATCATTAATATTCTCAATTCTTACTAGAAATAACTTTCTAGTGAATCTCAACTACCTTGGCCAAGGATTTCATACCAAGGAGAACTATAAGTCATAGGATTCCTTTCTTGTTTACCCAAGTTAATGAATTCTTTTATTGGTAAACATTTACATCACTTTATAACTGGGTACAACCACCACATGCCATATACCTTTGCATGGCTAACAAAACTATGTAAGCAACAAAAAATTATATCCACTAAAATATTAGATAACATGCCACCTCAAGTCAAAGGACTATATGCATAATTATGACATAGACAATTAAATATTGACTGTGGTAAAACATATGTATTCATCATCTAACATCACCTATTCAACTTACTCATCTCATGTGAGGTCACACGTTATCATGATATCATATGTCTGTAGCATAAGACTCACTACCTCTATTACCATAAGTATCACATACTTATAATGGATTGCAACAGTGGTGATGGTCTTCTGAATTATCGATGTACAATTCTATAATTCTATGATACGAACACATTTTATAGTATAATGGCAAAGAGAAACATTCACTCATATTCTTAAACTCTTAAGAATAGATTACATATATAAATTATACTAAATGTGGAATTCATTTAAATAAAATATATATTTTATTTCCATTGGGATTCAATTATTACATTTACAATAAGCTCTAAGGCATACAAGTCTAACACCTTCTTATTGGATAAGAACTCTCATGTTGCCTTATCTTTATCCATGACTTTTTGACACTCACTGCTCATTGACTTGCTCATCCTCAACATCTTAGCATTCTCTTCCTTCATGGAAGCCACCCATTCCTCAAGGGTGGCAAGGTCAGCACTCAACTTGTCAAAGTAAGCTTTGGCCTCAGCTCCTTTGGACTTCATCTCTTTGATTTCCTCTTATTACTTTAGGTATTCGGCTCTCTTTTGGCTGATGTGAGTCAATTTATTTGAAATCTTTATCTACCTAGCACTGACTTCATCCAAATGAGTGAAGCTCCACATAATCTTTTTCTTAAGAGAATAAACTGATGTTAATCTAATGCTTCACTTTAAGATGCCAAGGCTCTTTAAAACATTGAATTTTTGTGGGCTAGTTAGTGTCCTAATCCTTTCTGCAATCAAAATTTTGAAAGTGTCTTTGGCTTTGGTAACCTCTTCCTTATTAGAAACTGCATATGTACTCTAGTTTTGCTCTGAGGAAGGTGAATAAAAAAAAACTCAAATCCAAGGAGAGGTCATCATTTCACATAGCCTACCACACATCTGAATCCTATTCAAAAAAATTGAAGCAAGATCCAAAATACACCAAGTCAAGAAGCAGTAAATTTGGAAAAAAATCCATGAATAAGTAAAGAAGAAAAACCTCAATGGCAGGATGATGGCTAACTAGAAAATGGACAACTGGTGGAGGAGGAGGGGTTGGTTCCTTCTCTTCTTGCCGGATAGGCACATTCTGCAGGCAGAAAGTGTCATCTTCCTTAGTAGAAGAAGATCCTACAGAGGAAAGAGAGTCCTGAGGCTTTGTATTGACCTTTCCTTCTCTCGAATCAATTGTTTTCCAACAGTAAGAATATCAAAAAGGCAATTCCTCAAGGAAATAACAATATATAATGTGGAAATTATGAAAAAAAATGAAAAGCACTTACTGGAACCAGTAGCTAGCTTTGAACCCTCTTCCTCAGGGTCTTTAGACTCCTCAGAACTGTCAACATCCTTGACAATAACCAGATCTAATTGCTTTGCTTTTTTGGCCGGTGTCTGGGCCCCCTTTTGTATCGAGGAGATATTGTGGTCTTGGCTAGTTTTTGCTCTACTTTTCTCTTCTGGGGAACTGGTAATGGCCAATTATACCTAGTTTTCACTTCGTTTCTTGGCTATTATCCTAGTCTAATTGCATTTAATTTGCTTATTTTAGTGTGTTTTCAGCTCTTCTAGTTCTAAACATCAATTTGGAGCTAAGTAATGCAAAATTTTGGATTTGGCGCACAAATAGGGCAAAAAGGAGCAAGATCATGACAGACTTGAATGTACTTTGGTATTTTGATCATAACTTAAGATACGAAGCTATGATTGAGATGGTCTAGGTACTGTTGGAAAGCTGAAAGAAAGATCTACAACTTTGTAGAAGACTAGAAAGCATAATTCGTATTACATGCAATCTTTACTGGCGTGATAATTGCCCGTGATCACCTTGTTGCTTGATGTTTCTCAAGGGCCTTCACAGACAATCTCACGGGAAATGTTCATGCCCATGAAGAATGCCCATGAGCTTAATTCCCAGCACTATAAAAGAAAATTATAGAGAAAAATAAGGGCCTGGGATTTTTAGGTATAGGGTTCGTCCAAAAAGCCAGAAAGTTGCTAAGAACCAAGAGTTGGTAGATCAAAGAAGCAAATTAGAGGTGGAGAAACACATTTAGATGCAAGATTGAGCAATATTTTCAATGGAATTGAAGGATTGAGCTAGGGTTCTTCATGGGTTCCTTGGTTTATTTTCTTTCGCTTTTGATTTCTTATTCTTTCTTTGTTATTATAAACTAAACTCATTTATTCTACCTTGATATTTGTATGGATTGATTAACTCTTCTCCTCAATGAATTTTTAGGGTTTTCTTTAAGTATTGATTTTTATTAATATTTCTGAATTTTTCATCTTCAATGCATGCTTATTGATAATTATTATTGCCTATTCCTTGCTAGAGATAGAAAGTTTAGATTTTGAACACTCAAAATCAATTGGGTTTGCTATGCTTGCTAGAGATAGAAGTATAGATACCTAGGATTTATGTTTTATTTCACTTTTTCTAAATGCTTTTCCTACTAGATTAGTTGTGAGAAGAGATTCCCAACTTTTACTTAGGAATTAGGGTTTGTTTGCATGAGAAAGATTCAAACTTACTTTTTGTGTGAAAATCCACTTGTTGATTACCTTGAGTTTTCATTGAGTTGTTAGTTATCTATTCAATATAGTCAAATACGAGTCGAAGTCTAGGTGGATGCTCTATTTCATGTTTGTTTCATCCTTAGTCTTGCAAGTTCTTGAATCTATCCTATTAGGGATTAGTTAGTAATTAGGATTTTAATTGTTAATTTCTAATAGATTAAAAAAAACTTTAATTGTGAACTAGACAATAGTTTAAGTTTGAGCTAATACTTATATCAGTGTCTCTGTGGATCAAACTCGTTACCGCTATACTACCCAAACGATAGGTACATTTGCCTAGAGCCAGGGTAAAACTAGCCGTCGAGCATTATAAATTTTAAAACCCTTGGTATTGCCTCGGCGAACATCAGGAACCATTGCCTACATCCCTTTGTTGGAAGTGGAAGCTAGGGCTTTTCCCTTCTTGATAGAAGATTTCTTTTTCTTCTCCTTAGATGCCTTTGAGGTAGCAACTCCGGCATTACTATCTTCTTCTGCTACACTTGTAAAACACAAGATAAAACAGGAATCAATGGCAAAAAAAAAGAAGAAGATTACAAGCAAAGTGAAATTTTGTACCTAGTGATTATAGTGCCGACTCCACAAATATGGGGTGTTGGGTACTCCACCAATGAATATAATTATCCTCATCTTGATATCCCACCACGGTCATTAGAAAGCAAGCTTAAGCAGTACATGCTTAATACTGAACATATCATTCCTATAACACTTTGCTGGATCTCTACCATACATAAGGATTATGGAAGCATCAAGAGCATCAGGAGGCACACCTATAGAAAGACTAAAATGGTGGCTGAAAAGAAAAGGCATATGAAACTCAAAGCCTAGGAGGGTGCAGGCCATGCCTCCCCGAAGAACAAAAGCATTATTGGCCCCAGTAATCAATGATCTTGATGAAGTAACTCTGCATAAAATTTGTTTCTGAATCAAATCCTTATATGGACCAAAGAACCTAAGCCATCTTGGCCCATCATAGGAATCTTTAAATGGGCATAACTTCTTTTTCTCTCTTTGCTCCATACTAAGGAAAAAAGATTTGACTTCCTCCTCTTTCTAAGAGATGTCATGCCTTAATAGATCTACCCCAATATTAGAAACTGAAGAAAAAGGAGGTGAGGAAGGAAAATCACTCAGCTCTGGGAAATATGCTTGCGACTAAGACTAAAGGATCCATATAATTTTGTTCATAAACTTCACTGGGCTATCACTAACATATCTCATCATCTGAGTATACAAGTTGCCTAAGAGAATAGTCCTAAGTGTATAATGGTCTTAATGATCCAAGTCCTATGCTAATGGTATATACTCAATAATAAGGCTTTCTGAGGCGGGGCAAAAAATATTTCTGCACAACAGCACCCATAGGAAAGCTACATAGTCCTTAGAGTCTGGATCATCTTTTTTATCAACATAAGAAGAGGTGACACTAATATGAGTTAAAGCTTATGGAATTGAACTGTACCTCGGGGAACCACCTCTCATTAACCAGGCACACGATGTCCCTCCCTAGGATAGGCAATCCAGTCATAGCAAATATAATCATATGGCTAAATGGAAAAATGAAAGTGTTGCTGCTCGGTGCCCAAAATCTTAAAGCTGCAATGAGGAGTTTGGGCATATAGAATACCTCTTGTATGGTCATCTTAATAAACTGTGAGAGACCTAATCAATCCTATTTGGCTCAATAGTGTTCCCTCAATCGATGAATCCATCATCCCCAGTCAGGAATCAGCTTTGCCCAAGATTTTCTAGCCTCAGGGGGCCTTTACATTAGATGGATAAATCATCTCATCAGGGATCCCAAGGTAGAGGAGAGGGGGATCTCCAGTAGCAAATGGCTTAGCAAGGGTAGGAGTCGATGCTATTACCCTTGCTTCTGTTTGAAAAACCCCTAGGGCGTGGAAAAGTTAGGGGACAGTAAGGAGTAATATATGAGGAAATTGGCTGAAAATAGTCAAAATACTTGTTTGATATCCAGAAAGCTAGGACATACCTCAATCTCAGTCCCTTTCACAATTTCAATCTTCACCTCTTGAGGTGAAAAGTAAACATAAGCATGCGTATGGCAAAAAGGGGTAAATTCTTTCTTGAAATATTATTTACCTCAAATTTATCGAGCAATCCATCATAGGGCTCAGCAGAAGGTGGGGGGTGGGGGGCAGTGAAGATACCTGTTTAAAGAAAAGTATGAGTTAACATCACACTTTCAAGCTAGCAATGTGAATTTCAAAGTTGAAAACTCATCAGATGGATGTTTTCCTTGACTTTGGAGCTGCTAGCACCTTTAGAGCTCATGTTTTCTAAAAATCAAGAATTGGAATATGTCATAATTCTAAAATTCCCATGCACTATGATTTTAATTCAATAACTAGTTTATTGAAAAGATGCGTGGATGAATCAAAATTGGCAAATCATGCTAAGTTTCCTGAGGAACATTCATATTAGACATTATATGTCACATAAACATCAAATGCATTAGGACAATTTAGTGTGTTTGTGGTTATGCTGACCACATGATATGGTTGCATGAAATATGGCATGATTATATGATGTTACTATGATTTTATTGTCAAAATTGAAAATTGTCTAGTGAATTGGTTATGAAACTGTGAATTCATATTATTTAAAGCAGTTCATCAGAAAGAAATTTTGAGAAACTGACATTTTGGCCTGAGGAAGTATCAGTTTACAGTTCAAATTTCAAGAACTTCCTCAAGAGCAAAATTTAGTTTTGAAAGTACTTTCCTAAGGAAATTTGTTCATTCAAGTTCATTTTAATTATTTTTATCAAATTATCAATAAAAATTTGACAAGCATCAATGAAAAGATGGACTTGCAAAAATTCAAGCAACTCAATGTCCCTAAGGAACTCCAATTTTCAACTCATTAATTCAAATCATTTTTTCCTTGGAGAAATCAAGCTATTCAAATTAATTCCAGCATCAAATTGATAAAAATTTGTCTGTGTATCAATAAAAATTCAAGCAGCATTAACAAAATTGAGAGACAATTTCTCTGAGGAATTCAAGAAAATCAATATCACATTATATCAAAATCAACAAATCCTAGACAATTTCTCTTAGTATGTCAAGATTTCCAAGTTCATTTTAGCATTAAATTACTAAAATTCAAATATTCCTCAGGGAAAATTCAACGTAATTCAACGGAAATAATCAAGCTCACCAATTTTCTTAGACGAATCCACAAACTCCCTAAGAGCAGTAATTCACATAAATTCAAACAAATGAAATTTTTACATTTGATTTTTCTTGAATATGTTTTAGAGAAATCTCGATTCTGACTTTGGAGGCGAAGTTTGAGTATGAAATCTTGTGAGTTTCAAACTGAGGAGTTTCCCTAAAAATCCCTAAACTGCGGTCCTACTATTGTTGTTGCTGCATTTGTCACTTGTTCCTGCCCTTTGCGGTGGTGAGTGGTACGGCATCAACAAGAAGCGTGGAGCATTGAACAAATGAGCGGTGAGCGTTGCTTCTACGCGAAGTACGTCTCGTTTTCCTCCCCGCTACGCTCCTGATGTCATTCCCTTTTACTTCCATTCCCGGTGCTGAGGTCGATCTATTGCGAGAGGTCGAGCTGCGGTGGATAGTGGTGCTGCTGGGTCAGGAATGGCGTGCAGTGTCATTTTGGTTTGGTAATTTTGAATCAAAAGAAGAAAATATAGAATTTACTTTAGGAGATGGGCGTTGTTGATTCTCAAAAATGGAAAATTTTGGGGACTTTGGGGAATCAATTGAGTTTCCATTTGGAATCAAGATTTATTGAGGGCTTTGAGTGTGAACTAGTGACTGAAAAAAATTTTCCTGAGGAGGGTTTAGCAATGGTTTTAACTGAGAAACTTGAGGAATAAAATTTCAAAGCCCACAAAATTCATTCTTTCAAACACCCCTCTTGATTCAAACGGGCTTGGTGATTACGTTCCCATTCTTTGTGGATCCGTTTATCACCACGAGCTGTAAGATATTAGTGCTTTGGGTCATAGGCCACCTTAGATCTCGCCATTGGAGAAATTGAAGCTTTGAGACTTGTTTTTCATATTTTACATGTTTATAAGCTTTGGGTCAAGCTTACAACATGTGGGGCATTGTTTGTGTCTAAAAATAAACTTTGGACTTTAAAATATAAATTAAATAATTGGTGGCCAAAAGAATTTATTTTTTGGATTTAATGGCCCAAAAGATAATTAGACCCAACTAAAAGCCCAAGTGATGACTCAATAGAATAGTGGAGAGTTCCAGAATACTGAGGCTTGGGACATGTCACATAACGTATTGTAACCGAACATTTATTTCCTCAGTACTAGTGTTATGTCTTCTTGCTGAGGAAATAGTATAAATGGTAGTGGCAGACACAGAATTGGGGATCCCTACTAATCAACGGACAATCATCATCAAACAACTCAAATCAATCAATCAACAAAAATAATAAACTTCAAATTCACAATTTTAGTTTACATTTTAGCTTTTTCTCAAGCAATCTTTCATTTTACTGTATTCATCAATTTTCAAACTTTCCTAAGTGTTTTTCAATTCACTGTATTTTTCAATTTTCAACAATTCAACACAAACATGTTTGCACTCTTCAATTTCAAGTTTCATTTTCATTTCGCAATCTAAATTTAGTGAAATCCAAACAAATTGTGGTAAAGGAGTTTAGGAATCCTAATTCGTTTGAAAAAAAGTCAGGATTTTTACATTTGAGGAACTTCTCCTCTGGCACGCCTGCACATCTGAAAATAACGCAACACTCCCTTTCCAAAGTAAAATAAAAATTAAAGAGCTTGTCATATACATATTAAAGTTAAAAGGCTTTTTAGATACCAAAAAGGTCAAAAGGACTTTATGATCTAAATTTGAAAGTTTGACAACTTTTAAACCCTTAAACCATAATAAATATTTTTCTCCCACAACTAGATATGAGCAAAAGGTCGGTTCGATATTTGCAAAAAGAAAACAGAAGGTCAGTTCGATTTGTGAATCGAACCAGAATTGGATCAAATCAAACCCTTAACTAAATTGGTCAATAGTTTTGTTTTATGAACTAGACTATATAACCAAAGGTTCAAAGACCGGTTAAAGATCATGGGATTGAAAAAAATAATCGAAATTGGTTCGATAGAATTGAAAAAAATAATTGAAATTAGTCCAAATCGGATCTTTCGAACCATACAAACATTTATTTTTAAAATATATATAGTTTTATTTATAAATGGTTATAAAGGGGTTTCAAAAAATATATATATTTAGATATCTGTGTGTGAATATGTATTTGATTTTGTTTTAATTATATATATTTGAGCAAATTATTATTTAATTCCTAGAGTATAGTCAAATTCACTATTTAGTCCTTCAGTTTTGGAAAACATAACTAATTCCTAAGGTTTGGTTTCCTTACACTATTTAGCCGTCCGTCCAAATTCATTGTTAAAAAGTTGTAAAAAGACCACAATACCCTTTATTTGTGATTAAATTTTCTTTTTCATACCATCCTACTAAACATACTTGAGAAATTAATTTTTTTTTTAAAAAAGAAAATTCAAAATATCAAATTTAATATTCCATCATATTCAATACCTATAATTTTTCCTTTTCCTTGCATTTCGGATCTAAAATACCACAATATGAATATTTAATCAGTTATCCAAATTAATTTTATGGTAAATTGATTAGAATTTTTTAGATTTTATTTTTCTAATCACGAATTTTAATTTTTTCACTCCATCCAGTGGAGAGAGAGAGAGAGAAATCCCCTCACATGTTAATTGTGTTTCACTAATACCCAGATTTTGAAAAAAAAAAATTAAAAGCTATCAGAAACAATCAAGTACAAAATCAAAATTAACAACTAAAACATTTCTAATAGAAAATTAGAAAAATAAAAGCATCAAAAATCAAAATAGAAATTAAAAATAAATAAATAAAACTAGCAATTGGAGTAAAAAAAAATTGGCAGCAAAAATTAGTGAAGAAAAATCGATTATCTCTAAACCACCATTCAAATTCAAAATTTGATGATTCCAGTTTAGAATCCAAAACCAAAACAAGAATCAAATCTAAAATCTATAAATTTCTACAGATCTAGAATTTATCATATTCGATCTTCATTCTCTCTCCTTTCTGATAAAAGCAAAAGCAATAATCAAAACCAGAATCTATAAATTTTTAAGAATCTATAAATTTTTAAGAATCTGTAATTTATCATTTGATCTCTATTCTCTCTTATTTCTGATATATATTTGATATCATGAGAGGGAGAAAGGAATTTGATTACATAGCCAAACCCATGTTAAATTTCAAAATAGAATCGATTTTCGATTCCGCACCCATACTCGATCTATGATTTCGAACCCATTACAAATCTAGAAATCAAATAAAAAAAATAAAAAGAACAAGGATTTCATAGTATAGAAAGATAGAGAAGTAAAGGAGAGGAGAAAACAAAAAAAAATCTGGTTAATATGAGAGAAAATTGCAGAAGAAAAATGAGAGAAAGATAAACGAAGAAAGAGAAAAAAAAACTTTCATAATTGTGATTTAATTTCCTTTATTTGTTTTCTTATTTTGATCTAATTTCCTTTAATTTACTCATTTAATGTCATTCCTTTGTTTTGAATATTTTCCTTTAATTTTCTTTCCTTGTTTTGATTTACTTTCTTTACTCATTTGTTATTTATTTAAGATTTTATTTACTTTAATTTCCTTTCACAATGATGAATGGAGAAGGAAGAGAGAGGGAAGGGTATTTTGGTAAAAATATTATTTATTTATTTAATTTTTAATTATTTATTTAATTTTTTAACAGAATATATCCTGAATATGTTTTGAAAAATAGACGAAATGACTAAATAGTCTAACGGAGCCAAACCGTAGAGACTCGTCATGTCGTTTTCCAAAATCAAGGGACAAAGTACTGAATTTGACTATACTGTAAGGATTAAATAGTAATTCTCCCTATATATTTATATGAATTGTTAAAATAACAAAGTTTATAAAATTCATATAAAATCTAATTAATCAAAATAAAATTTTATATACAAATTTAATTATTATAAAATATTATGTTAACTTTTCAAATAGAATAAATAATTAATATAAATGTCATCTATTTTTATTTTTATTTATTAAATCAAATAATTAAAATTTATGATAAAAATAAATATATGTTTCTAAAAATTTAAATAGTAAAATAAAATTATATTTATAATAATCAAAATTAAAACCATATGAAATCGTAATTGTAACGAATCGTTATATCATGGACCCAGTTCTAAAATTGAATTTTGGACTCTGTTAAAAAAATAATGCATCTATTTGTAAGTGAAGAAGACGTACATAGTTTTGTATGTGAAATGGATATTTCTGTTATGCTATATAAATATTTTATATAAAATAGATATTTTTATTGTGCTGAATGAATAGTTTATATAAAATGAATATTTATGTTTTTATTGAATATTTAATAAGAACATAATAGATATTTTTGCTTAAACTGATGAAAATACTGAATGAATATTTTATATAAATTGAATATTTTTATTTTGCTGATTCAATGTTTAATAAGAACATAATAAATATTTTTCTTAAACCAATAAAAGTAATGAATGGATATTTTATACAAAATGAATATTTATGTTTTGCTTATTAAATATTTAATAATAATAGAATGAATATTTTTGTTTAAACTGATAAAATTACAGCAATAGTTTACATTTATTTCAAAATAAATATATTTCTATTATTTATTGAATCATTAATGAATAAAGATCTCATTCAAAAGAGATCCTCTAAAAACATCATCCTGAACTAAACTTCCAGAACCACAATCAAAATCAGTTCTAGAATCTACTTCCATAAATCAAAATACAATAATGAAGAATAGTGATAAATGAATCCAAAACGAGATCGAAAACAAAAATTAAAAAAGAAAATCAAATCAAAGTACTGAAAACCGCAATTAATGAGTAAAAATGAAAAAACTGTGTGAAAGAATTCAATAACTCTTAGCGAAAAAAAAAA
>CAOJBK010932143.1:0-10530 GCA_948294925.1 Codiaeum variegatum | reverse complement strand
CTCCAAATTGTTCGTTGCTTAATGACTCTTAAAGGTTTAGGAACTTAACAGGGTCAAAGGGTAGCACCCTTTGTTGCATCCAAGGCAACCCCCGAGATGAAAATTTTAAATTACAAGAGTTTACTTGGAAAATTTTGCATATTTTCTAGGAAATATTCATACTTTTCCATCATCAGATCCAGTCCGTTAATACGATCCCAACGATTCAAATCATCAAAAATTCACAACAGACACTATAGTTCCTATCAGTCCAATAGTTGAATTCCTTCAGTTCTAGTTCCGACAGTTAAACACCACTACTCTCCGAACACAACGGGGACCCATTCCGATTTCGTCAATCCCTCTGACCTGCCGATTCAAAAGTCTCATAAAGCAAAGGTAAAATCGGTACAGAAAATCACTCTACTCTCAATTTTCAGTTTATTTTAAGCCCTCTAGCACTAAATTAAGGCATTTGTTATCAAAAATCTATTTTAAGTCCTTTAATTTGATTAAGGCATGTTTTACTAAAATATCTATTTTTCATAAAATGAATTCATTTAAACCCTAAAATGAACTTAGGTAATCAATTTCACATTCAAAATCAATTTTTATTAATTAAAATCTGAAATGATTAATAGCCTTTTGGTTAATGATTTTATTAAATAAAATTTGTTAGCTACTGTACATCAAACCATGCATTTGTTATCAGAACAACCCCTACCCTTCGTGAGAAGGAAAAATGGCATGGAGTTTGATTCAAAGGGATATGCTAGCAAGTTGTCTCATGGCTTCAACTCCAAATCTGTATACACTTTAATTATTATTGTCATTGTTTATTTA
Source organism: Codiaeum variegatum (assembly GCA_948294925.1). Classification (NCBI taxonomy): domain Eukaryota; kingdom Viridiplantae; phylum Streptophyta; class Magnoliopsida; order Malpighiales; family Euphorbiaceae; genus Codiaeum; species Codiaeum variegatum. The sequence goes on along the minus strand of CAOJBK010932143.1, from coordinate 9,708 downwards.
GTTTCTATTGTCCGTTATTGCAATTGTTTTATTTTTGTTTTACTATTTCTTATGTTATTGCTATTATTTGTGAATGGGTTGTATTAAGGAATGTATGCTCCTCTTATATCATAAGATTTAAGGAGAGATCCCCTGATTTTTAATTATTTTTGCAATTGTAATTTATCACTTTCTTTGGGGTAGTGGGCCTTCCTTAGAATCTGAAGTGGGCTAGAGAAAGGATCCCCGGTAAAATCATTGTTTTATTACTTTATGGTTTGTCATGTGCATTATAACATGTTCATGCATTCATACTTATTGTGATATATGTTCATGCATACACAAAAATCATATTTTATCCGAAATTGTATTCTTTTAAACCAAAAGTTGTTATGTAAAAATGATAAAAACTATTTTTTATAAAATGTTTTATCATATCACAAATCCTCGAACCCCCTTTGTTCCAAAAAGAACAGTCTTTTGAATTGGGTAAAAATCTTTTTTTTTTTCTAAAATTGAGTTTTTCATAAAAGGTTTTATAATCACCTAAGAAAATATGTTTTCTAATAGTATAAGATGGCAACTATATATACTAATCACACCACGTGCATGCCAATGAACACATGTAGATGAAAAAATGTGGGACCTGACCACAATCCGTGATGCCATGTGCAATACGAACCCTCATGGTTGATTTTCTCAATCCATAAACTAGCAGGCCCATTGGAAAATCCTGTGGGCCTCTCGAACGAGGCCTCACACGGGTCTGCTCAATAAGGAATAGCCTTATTTTTTGTTCACCATGTGTCAACTTAACAATGGTTGCCTGAAATTCTAAGAGATGCAATGCTTACCCTATTTAAGTGTCCTTTGCCACTTTATAGTTTTCTTTTTATTTCATTTTTTCTATCGTTCATCCATCTCCTGCTATTCTTCATTACATCCTTACATGTATGTGTATTTTCTTTCATTTTCCTTTGTTCAATTCTTCTTCATGGCCTTTTGTGACTCTAAGTGGACCCATTGCCATCTTACCATTTTACTTCATTTTTCTATGCCTGTGCCTTCCCCCAGTTTTTGTGGTAATTAACCCTTATCTCCCATCACCCCCCCCCCCCCCCCTCAAAAAAAAAAAAACAAAAAAAAAACTTCAACTACGAGATGAAGACAATGATCTTGTGATAGAGGTAGAACTATATCCATATAATTCCAACAAGGAAGTGATGGTATAGATTCTAGTTTCCATGTCAATATATCATCTCATGACCAACTATCTCATCCAAAATCTTCTACTACCCTTAATAGTTCTATCCAAATAGTATCCAATACTATTACCAATTCTAACCTTCTTGACATCCGAGCTTGATACAATATTTCTGAGGAGTTTATCTTACTAACTCCTCCTAAGTTTTCTTGAGGTAATAATTTGTTCAACACATATGAGTGGATAGTTTATGAGGATGCCCATTTTTTTTTTGTCTTAGGGTTCCCCTTATCCTCCCTAGAAATTGATTTTCGAATGGACCACAAGCTTTCAATTTCACAAATTCATCCAAATACATGGAACCTATTGTTGGATTTTGGCTAAACTCAACAACTTTGAATTATAAATTCAGGAATTCCAAGCTCTATATAAGGTTATACCAAAAAATAAGACATTATCAATTGCCAAACTGAGAGTAAGAAGGTTGTTGATCTACCTAAAACTCTTAAAGCTTATAAAAGAAACTTAAAGGAAATGTTTTTTATTATGAGCCATAACTCTTTAACTTCAACACCTATTTCATGGAATGTTAGTCCAAGGGTTCCATGAAAGAAAAATCTTCGACACTTATGCTGAGGTTGAAGAAAAAAGGTTAGTTCTAATTTGAACTACTAGAATTGTAGATGGGATCATCTTACATGATTCAGAGGGTCAGATGAAGCCATTAGAGGCTATGGATCTCCTTCTTCTTAAATTCCAATATTAGTGAGCATAGCTCTATTTGCCTTTAATTTGTCCTTTAAAATTTAATTCACTACTACTTTTGCACAACCATGAGAAGGGTTATGAATGAGGTTTTTAAGAAAAAAAGTAAAGAGGTACACCCTAAGCCTCCTAGCTCTTAGGCTACCTCTTAACCTCCTCTTTATATATCTGAGGGTTATCACAAATCAAAGACTAAGAGAGGCTCTTCTCATCTTTTTGTCGAAGGTAAGAAAAGAAAAGTATCAAAAGATAAGGGGGCTTTTATTTCTGCTCCAACCTCTGGTCATCCCTCAACTAAGGTAAAGCATTCCGTCGACTAGGGAGCCCAACAAGAAATCTATATAAAGAACCTTTGGGTCTTGATGAGATCATATTACACGGGTTCAGCTCAAGGGCTAGTTTTAATGGTAAAAAACTAGCCTACTATGTGTCAGATTCCTTGTTACTGCCAATAGACTTTGAATATATGAGCAACCTATTGGATGCCTGGTGCATATACATGGCATCTCATCATTCCCAAATGATATTAAGGCTCCCTATTTACTTGCACTATTTTTTTCTTTATTTATCTTTCCTTTGTGATAAACTCGACGTGACAGGATAATGGCTTCATAACCCATTTTTGTCATCGCTATTCTTCTCTTAAAAAGAATAAAAGGATAAAGAGGAAGCTTTATAAAACAAGGTTGACTATTTGGAACATCAATTAGAGTTCCATAAAAATCAACTTAAGGAAGTTGTGTCCTTTTTTGAGCTTTTGGTTAAGAATAAAGGCGATGTCGAGAGAAGGTTAGGAGAGAAAATAAAAGAAGTTCAAACCTATAAAACTAAGCTCAAGCAATGGAGGTTCTAGGTAGATACGTTGAACTTAGAAATTTAGGTTAATATTAATGAGGCTGCTGAGGGAATGAATTTGTATCAGAGTAAGATATTAGTTATCGCATCTTAGAAATGGGGACTAAATGAAGTTCAATTCTTAAATGACATCCTACCTTTTGATGAAGAGTTTTGATAATTAGAAAATTATAAATTATTTTACCCCATATTCTTGGTGGATTTTTCTCATTAAATTGAATTTAATGTGTCTATTATACTGTTTCTAGTCATTTCTAAGTAATGAATTGAATTTTAGAGCTAGGAGGAACTATTTCAAAGTTTGGACTCAAAAGGAAAAGAAAATGCATGAATACGGGGCAAAAATCAAGGCTCAGGGCTGTCTCATGGTCTGTGAGATAGCCCTTGAGAATTATTAAAGAATGCATGGAAGTGGTCTGTCACAGCCGGTGGCACGGGCAGTGATAGATGGGAGTTCGCCTGTGAGAGAAGACAGTGCAAAGGCACCAAGAAACAGAAGCTTCTCACGGGCCGTGATAAGGACCATGAGAGCTCTCTACTTCTCACCAAAGGCAAAATTCATGATGGCTTGTCACAGGTAGTGGCACGAGCCATGAGAGATGCCCTTGACAAGCACTCTAACACTTATATAAAAGCTTAAAAATTTTATAATTAGGGGACTAATGCCTAAATTCACTTGAAATCATTTTAGGGCTTCAAAATCCCTAGAAAAGAGTTAAGAGCCTAAGAAAAAGAGATGAAGTACGGTCCTTGAGGGTGGATTATCAATCATCATACCATATTAGAGCAAGGATAATAAGAATTTGGTGAAAATTTTATTGGGTCTTCATGGGTTCTTTAGATTTTTGCACGTTCTTTTATCTTTCTTATTCTTTTGCTTATACCATGAACTAAATCCACTTGTCTACCTAGATTAGATGAGTATTACTCAATTGAATGGATTGATTAACATTTTTATTCAATGAATGTTTAGATTTTTCATCAAGTTTGGATTTTGATTTTTATTTTCTGTAAATCAATGACAATATCATGCTTCTTCTTGGTTTTTGTTGTTTAGGCTTCACTAGAAATAGAAAGTTTAAACTTAGAACATTCAAAAGCTTATAAGTTTGTTGTGTTTGCTAGAGATAGATGCATAGACACCTAAGGTTTTATGTTTTTAATTAATTCTTCATTTTTTTTCTAATTGAATAAGATTGAGAAGAGATTCCCTTCATGTTACTTAGAATTTAGGGGTATAATTGCTTGAGAAAGTTGAACCTAGTTTTGTGAAAAAAATTTTCACTCTATGATTAATTGACATATTCATTGAATTGTTGGTTAAATGTGCAATTTGAGTTAATACAAGTTGAAATCTAGGTAGACGCCTCAATCGATCATTAATTTCCAGATTTGATTTTCAATTTCTTTAGAATTGTGCTAACTTCAAATTTAGTTTTTTTTTTAAGGTTTAAAATAGTTGAAAATTAGTTTATTAATCCAAAAGTTATTATGACCTAGACAATAGATTAGGAGAGTGAGTTGGTGCTTGATCGAACAAATAAACGAATCCCTTAGGAGAATGATACTGGGACTTACTGATTTTACTACTTGATATGATCCCATGCATTTGTGGGTGTTGCGGTCGGCGCACATCAAGTTTTTGGTGCCATTGCTGGGGATTTGTTTGCGACTTGATATGGTCAACATTGAAAATAAATCCAATGCTATTGATTTTGCCTTTATTTTTCTTTGTATTTAATTGTGTTTCTTCATTTATCTTATTTCAGGTGATAGTGCATGACCAAATCTAACTCATCTCACCTACACCCTTATTATCTAAAAATTCAATGGATTGGGTAGCAACAAATGAGGTTAACTCTGGAAGGGGGCCATCCAATTCTGGAAGAATTTGATAATTTGTCTGTTCAAGAGTTGAAAGAGGGTGCCTTAGATGTGAACATAGAAGGTCCTAAAATAGAGATACAGGGAAACCTGGGGCGAAACAATAATGGTAACAATGGGAATAGAAATGCCATAGGATCTAGAAATGGCAATGAAGTTGGCAATGGGAATGGTAATGATACGTACATGCAAAGAACCATATAAATTTGAATGTTGTTAGTGGTCCAATTAGAAGGCCACCGGTGGACTCCAACAACTTTGAGATTAAGCCTACCATAATCCAAATGATCAAAAACTCTTATCAATACGGAGGATTGGCTAATGAGAACCCGCACACCCATTTGGACGAGCTTATAGAAATATGTGATACTTTTAACATGAATGAGGTGTCAAAAGATGCTATTAAGATAAGGTTATTCCTTTTCTCATTGAGGGACAACCCTAAGAAGTTGTTGAACTTTTTCCCTGCCGGACATTTCACAACTTGGGGGCAATTGGCGGTGGCTTTTGTCGAGAAATGCTTTCCTCCCGCAAAAATTGCTAAGCTCCAACAAGAGATCTATTCCTTCTCACAACTAAAGAGGGAGTCTATTTATGAAGGTTAAGAGAGATTCAAGGATTTGCTGCTTAAATGTCCTCATTATGGGTTTGAATTATGGTAGTAAGTGGAAAGCTTCACCAGTGGCCTCAACTATAACAATTGACAACTTTTGTTGGCATATAGAGGGGGATCATTGGAATAAATGGCCCCAAAAGAGGTGTGGGAGTTAATTGAGGAGATGTCTAGGTCCTACTATCAGTGGTTACCTAACCCACATGACCAACCAAGGTTAAGGGCACCGACTATTCACTCTGTTGACACAGTCACATCCTTGGCAGCTCGAATGGAAGCGTTGAACAAGAGGCTTGATATTTTTACCTCAGGCACCTTAAGGCAACAAGTGCTGATATGTGAGAGTTATGGTGGTGACCACCAAGTGTGAGAGTGTAACATACTGGAATCTATTGGTTCAAGCTGCACGAGTCGGGGCCAAGAACAAGTTAACTATATAGGGAATATGCAGAGGGGAGGACACAAACCCTACTCAAACACAAACAGTCCTAGGTGGATAGATCACCCTAACTTTTCTTGGAGGAACAACAATGAACAGAGGGTTCCTCCACCTGGATTTCAGCCAAGGCCCCCCGATGCAACAATAAGCCTCCCCACTAAAGAAACGCGACTTGGAAGAGATGTTGGAAAAGTTGTTCAAACTACTACAATAAAATTTCAAGAATAAGATGCCATTAATATGAATACCCAGACCTTACTACAAAATCTTAAGACCCAAGTGGATCAAATTGCTAAAAAATTAAGTGAGCGGCAGCCGGGTACACTACCCAGCAACACGTAGGCAAATCCTAGGGCAGAGCTTATAGCTATCACACTTTGGAGTGGGAAGAAATTGAAAGAGATTGAAAAGTCGAGTGTGATAATCCAAGTGGATGGTGGAGTTGAGAAATAAAAAGGGTAACATGGTGATGAAGGTGGAAAAGAGAGGGGACAAGAAGAGAAAGCTGAAGAGAAGAAGGTGGATAAACCTAAATCCCCAGATCAAGAGTAGAAGCCTCATGTGCCATATCCGATGAGGCTTAGGCAAAATGCGTTAGATCCTGACTATGGTAAGTTTTATCACTTTTCAAGCAATTATATATTAATATCCCTTTGGTGGAAGCTCTTTTGCAGATGCCAAAGTATGCAAGGTTCTTGAAGGAGTTTCTTGTAAAGAATGGCAAGCTCGAGGAGGTGTCCATCGTACAATTTTCAGAGGAAAGATCTACCAATCCCCGTTAACTACAGGAGAAGTTGAAAGCTCCAGGGAGTTTTACAATCCCCTGTACTCTTGTAAATTTACATATTGATAGGGCTTTAGCCGATCTTAGGGCAAGTGTGAGTGTGATGCTCTACCAAGTCTTTAAGACTTTGGGATTAGTTAAGCCCAAACCAACACACCTAAGCTTCTAATTAGTGGACAAGTCCATCATATACCCTAAGGGTATCATAGAGCATATGTTGGTTAAGATCGGCCATTTCATTTTTCCCATTAATTTCCTTATTGTTGAGATGAAAGACAATGTTGACAACTCACTCATACTGGATAGGCCATTCTTGCCCATAGCCCGTGCCATCATTGATGAGCATGAGGCCAAGATAACAATAAAAGTGGCTGATGGAAGCTTTGTCTTCCAACTTTCGAGCATCAAAGCACACACACAACCCCATGAGCACGTTAATTTTTATGCGTCAGTAGTTAAAAATAAAAGCTCACAGGGGAATTTAAAAGTGAATGATAAAGTTGTTGTTGAATGAGTGTTAAAATAGGGTAAAGAAATGCAGAAGAGTAAAGAGGTGGAGAGAAAGGAAATCTCAGAGTTCAAAGCTGTGAAGCCTAAGGGTGGGGCGATAAAGAAAGAGAGCTAGAAGTTAAAAAGGAAGCAAGAGGTAAAGCTCAAGCAAGGAGCTAAGGTATGGCTTCCTAAATTCATAATAGAGTCATGTTTAAATTACTTAAACACAAAACTATATAGCATGATTGAGGTGAAATGTTTTGGTTTTAGAAAATATGGGTGCTATGGAGTTTTTGATGTGGCACAAGAGGTGGGGTGATAGCCTCACCTAACGTCCAGCTAAGACGATGTTAAAAAAGCATTCGGTGGTGGGCAACCCACCGCTTTAAGTTTTAATTTATTTTGTTTTATGTTTAGTTGATGTCTTTTGAGTTACTTGAGAGAAAACAGATTTAACACTAGATCTGAAGGTTTTTGTAAGTGTTACAGGTTGCATTCTGCAGAAAAGGTGAGTGGTTCGAGTGATGGAATGTCCCAAAAACCCATGGCTCGAACCAAGGTAAGCATATGAGTGAAAAGGAGTAAAAATCTCAATCTAGTAGTCCATCATAGTCCCCCTCATGGGCCGTGACAGTGGCCGTGAGACAAGGCTGAAAACTGAAAATTTTTTTGTAGTCTAATAGGTTCTCAGGTGCTCCGTCACGGACCGTGAGAGCTCTTTGGAATAATTATTAAAAGCCATTAGGGGCCAGTCTAGTTACTTCTCACAGGTCCCGTCACAGGCCATGAAAAGGACCGTGAGAGCTCTCTAAACTAGTTATTGAAGGCCAACCCGGGCTAGTCACACACGCAAAGGGAGGCTATAGCAATTATTTGAAAGATAGTATAGAAGCCTCTCATAGGTTCCGTCACAGCCCATGACAAGGACAGTGAGAGCCTTCTGTACTGATTAAAAAGGGGCCCAGTTTCGTGTTTTCAACTTATTTTTAAGCCCCAATCAGAGCAGTTCATAACTTCTCACTGCATTTTCTGAAATAAATCCCTCTAAAACAACTCAATCTCTCTCTCTCTCAAACTCTCAATTTCAAACATTCAAGGTAATTTTTCATCAATTTGTACAAGGATTTCAGGTTTTTCTCTTATTATTTTTATATCTATTTACTTTAGTTCTTGCATTATTTAGTAAGGGTATGTTAGGTTGTTTAGAAATTTTGTTCTATCTTTGAGTTTTTGTTGAAGTTAGTTAATGAAATTTGTTATTATATATTGATTGTTATTTCTATGGTGTTATTTTGCATCATATTGAATGGTAGTGTTAGGGTTTTTAACCAAGTTTTTTTTTTTTCAAATTTTTTTTCTTGAATCCTATGGATTTTGATATTAAATGCCTTGAACTTTTTGTATTTTTCATTTTTCATGGATTGAGAGATTTTTGTGGTGTTATGTGTTCATAATTAATATGCTTGCATTGTGTGCCACCAAGTGTTCGACAAAATATCTAAGTGAGTTTTTGCTTTATTTTTCAAGCGTTTTGGAATTGTTTAACTTTAAAAATGACCCCCTCTTACTTTGTTTACATTTTCTTGTGCACACACTGAAGGGAAAATACGGAGTCGCGTAGTGGAAGCCATAAACAAAATTTCAGCACTGTTGGATAGAATGTTGCTGGAGAGCAGTTCCAATAGCAATGCTGGGCAGAATGCTACTGAACAGCAGCACTAGTGGTGCTGTCCAGCGCTAAATTTATTTTTTTAAAAATTGGATGTTACTCGATTTTTTTCTTTCAAAACTTTTTGAAATGTTTACCATGCCAAAACACTTTTGACATAGTTGGGTTTAGATATTCATTAAACTCTAAAAAATTACTAAACCCTAAGATGGACCCATATTTAACATCAAGGATCTTTCTAATTATTGTGCAAAACATAATAGAAACAAAAAAGGGTTAGAACGTATGAAATACCTCTCATCCTCCTTCATTAATCTCCCCAAATGTGAAGCCTCTAACTTGAGACATATCGAGCTTTTCCTAAAAGCTTGTTCTCTAGATTTTTTCAAGAAGCATGAATCCTTCTCTCATTTGAATCACCCAAATGCTTAATTCTTGCTTCTTTATTTAAGAACTTGAGACATAGAGGATTGCTTTGTACTTGATGCTCCATCACACTCCCTTCCCAAGGGTTATTGAAGATAAGTTTAAGATTGAAGAAGTATTCTTCAATCTAAACTTCCTCTCAAATTTTGGTGTGAATTTGAATCTTTCTCTCTCTCTAACTCTTAGAGAGCTTCTCTCTCTAAACCATTGGAGAAGAAGATGAATAGTGAATATGAAACTTATCATCTTAGGCAAAATATGGTAGCCACTTCATTTAAATACCCACACACATCATCATTTAATCTCACTTAACATAAAGCAAGATGAGTGATGGAGATGGGTAACATGTGCTAAGACCCCATTGGCTCAAATTGACTAATAATTAGTCAACAAGTAAATGTAATTAGCACATGAAATTAGTAGGAATCATCTTTGCCAAATAATTAATCACATCTCATGTAATTAAATATCATCTTAGTCCAAAGTCATTTCGATTAGTCATATCCATTTGTATCTCATACAAAATAAGACATAATTGAAATTTTCCTTTTATGAATTAAACATCAAGATATGCTAGGATCCTTGTAAATTTAATTAC
>CAOJBK010927711.1:0-10808 GCA_948294925.1 Codiaeum variegatum | reverse complement strand
GTGGGAACACCATTAATCCAAGAGACCATCACCTCTATTGTCATCCTTGTTAAGTATGAGATACTTATTAGTATGGAGGTAGTGAGTCTCAAGCTACAAACATGTAAAGTCATGACAACACGTGAGCATACTCAAGGTATGAGTAAGTTGAATAGTGTCATTAGATGATGGATACAAGGGTCATTACCAACTCATCAATATCACAACATCTAGAAATTGATTGTGCATATAATCCTTAGACTTGAGGTGAAATGTTATCTAGCATGTTGGTGGCTTTGGTTTGTTACTACTTACATACCGATGCTAGTCATGTATTGGTATATGGCATGTGGTGGCCATAATCAGTGATATGTTGGGATAAGTGTCCAACTAAGAAAGGATTCATTAACTTGGGTAACCAAGGAAGGAATCCTATGACTTCTGGTTGTTCTTGATATGCAAATCTCTATCCAGAGTTAATAAGGTTCACTAGAAAGAGTTTCTAGTAAGAATCGAGTTTCTCAAGAACTCAAACCAGAAAGAGGTCATATGATCTGGCATATAGGGATTAACTATTCCATGACCCTAGCTAAGATTGGGAATCCATAATGAAGGGATTATAGTGCATGGTAATTATGATCGAAAGGTCCATACAATGTCAAGGATGTGACCACCGACATTCATTTCTAATTGGATAGTTGTAATATGTTATGCTAAATGTCACTCATGACTTTTGGGACTAAGTGTGTAATTAGAGGAAGAAAAGAGTTTTCTTTATCCCATTGCTAATTAGAACATGAACCTAGTAAATCACATACCATATAACAATTCCCACTAGCTTGTATGAATCATATTAATGATTATTTAAAGAGTTTAATTAATTGTTAATGATGAATAAATTAAATATCTAATTAAATTTACGAAGATGGTAGCATGTCTTGATGTTTAATTCATAAAAGGATAATTTCAATTATGTCATATTTTGTATGATATATAAATGGGATGACTAATTGAAATGGTTTTGGATAAACAAACAAATAATTAGGCTGAACATGAGATGTTAGTATTATCCACATTAGATGTGGTTAATTAGGGTTTAAAGGTGATTCCTACTAATTATAGCCTTAATCTTGTTGACTAATTGACTAGTCAAATAGTCAAAAATTCAATAAGAAAAGGTTCCCTTTTTTGCTCTTTAAGTTAAGGAAAGGGAAAAGAAAAGGTAATGAGTTCTATAAGGCAAGGTGTGTCATCTTTTTACCAAACCCCAACTCACTCAACAAATAGAAGCGATGATGAACTATTCATCATCATCTTCATTGAGTTAGAGTGAGAAACTCTTTAAGAGTTAGAGAGAGAAAGATTGAAATTCATACTAAATTGAGAGAGAAAATTTGATTTGAAGAAGAGTTATTCAACCACAAACTCTTTTTCAATTAACCTTTGAGAAAAGAGTGTAGAGAAGCTTTCAAGTCCAAAGCCAATCCTTAAGTCTCAAGTTCTCAAGTAAAAGAGCAAGGATAAAGCATTTGGGTAACCAAAGAGAGAAGATTCAAGCTTTTAAAGAGAATTAGAGAACAAGCTTTTGGAAAAAGCTAGGTATGTCTCAAGCTAGAGGCTTTACACTTGGGGAGCTTAACGAAGGAGGGCGAGAAGTATTTCTACTTCAAACCTTTTTTTTGTTTAACTTGTGTTTTGTACTCAAATTGGTTATAATATCCCGTGTTGAAGTTATAAGTCCAAACCTTTGTTTAGACATTTATGAAAGAGTTTGATAAATTACTAAACCGTCTATGTTAAAAGAATTTCAACATAGAACTTGATTTTTAAAGAGTTTGAAAATTTCAAAGTGTTTTGACAAAATGGTTAAGTTATCAAACCCTAGGTTATGACAATGTTTCAAAGTGTTTGAATAATTGCCTAACCTATTTTTTGTTAAAAGTATTTTAACAAAGTTATGTTTTTGAAAAAGTTTTGAAAATCGAAATTCAAATCCATTCGTGATTCGATTTCTCCATTTCTACTTCTGCTGCACAACTCTGTAACATTTCCTTCAAAAGGTCACTCACGACTTATGGAACTAAGTGTACAATTAGGATTACACACTTGGTGGGAAGAGAAGAGTTTTCTTTCTCCCATTGCTAATTAGATGGTGAAACTAGTAAGTCACTTACCATATAGTAGTTCCCATTAGCTTGAATAAATCATATTAATGATTAATTACAGAGTTTAATTAATTATTAATGATTATTGAATTAAACTTGTAATTAAATTTACAAAGACCCTAGAATGTCTTGAAGATTAATTAATAAAGGGATTAATTTCATTTATGTTATAGTCTGTATGAGATACAAATAGGCATGACTAATTGAAATGGTTTTGGACAAACAATTAAAATTATTAAGCTTAATATGAGATGTTAGCTTAATCCACATTAGATGTGATTAATTGAGGTTTAAAGCGATTCATACTAATTATATGTTTAAACTAGTTGACTAATTGACTAGTCAAATTGTCAAAAGTCAATTGGTCAAGTTCACCATGCTTTTTCCCATTCCTCTCCTTAATTTATGGAAAATGAAAGAAAAGGTATGGGTATTTAATGTGGTTGGCGTCATCTTTTTCCCTAACATACTTAACACATTGAAGAGATAATGGAACTCTTTATCATCTTTTTCTTGGGTTAGAGAGACAAACTATCTAAGAGTTAGAGAGAGAAACATTAAAATCCACACTAAATAGAGAGAGAAAGTTTATTTTGAAGAAGTTTTATTCATGCACAAACTCTTCTTCTAATACCCTTTGAGAAAGAAGTGTGGAAGAGCTTGAAAGTACAAAATCAATCCACAAGTCTCGTTCTCAAGTAAAGGAGCAAGGATCAAAAGTTTGGGTAACAAAAAAAAAGGCGTTTCAAGCTTCTTGAAGAGAATTGGAGAACAAGCTTTTGGGGAAAGCTAGATGTGTCTCAAGCTAGAGGCTTCACACATGGGGAGCTTAACGAAGGAGGGAGAGAGATATTAGATTCTTCTAACCTTTCTTTGTTTAATTTGTGTTTTGTACATAAATTGGACATTATATCATTGGTTGAAGTTATGGGTCCAAACCTTTTAGACATTTATCAATGAGTTTGATAAATGACTAAACTCTTCATGTTAAAGAGTTTTAACATAGATTCAATTTCACAGAGTTTGAAAATTTCCAAGGCTTTTGTTAAAAGAGTTTTGACAAATATGTTTAAAAAAAATCATAGGTTAGGGCAATGTTTCAATGAGTTTGAAAATTTTCATAACCTATTTTTTTAAAAAGTGTTTTAACAAAATAAGTTCTTAAAAAATTTTTAAAACCGAAATGCCGAACTTTTCTCGAGGTTTCGGGCGCTTCTTCCTTGCTTCTGTTGCGCGACCGATAAATTTTCTTTATGTATGATTACATTAAACTATCTTAAAAGAGATAAAGAATTGACCTTAGAATAAATTATTATTTAAAGAGGCCAGTTGTGATCTAATTACTAAATTTCTAGGATTAACGTACCTAGAAAGACCCTCGTGATCATTGGAGAAAACAAAAGATAGCATACGTGAAATTTACATAATTTTCTTTGACAGGTTATCATAATCCTAAAACTCAAAATGTAAGCAATTAGAAATGGAATTAGAGAAATTAGAAACATTTCATGGCTAGAGCATGTGCATTTTGAATATTGGCATGGATATGTTAATTACATCATAATTTTTCTTTACTTGTTTAGATATTGGAAAATGCTGATCTTTTAAGTATTTATAAATCCTCGTTAATATTTATTGAGACAGATTCCGGACCAAAACTGAGAGCTAAATTCCTTTTTCTTTTAAGTATTTATAAATCCTCGTTAATATTTATTCTTAAAAAACTATATGGTAAAACATTTAAAATTGTAAAATTCAATATCCATTCTGTTATACCATAGAATGAAAATTAATGAAAGATTGAAATTGATAAATGATACACATATGAGCATAAACTATAAAAATCAAAATTTCAAGAGATATAGGAAAACATGATGAACTATTTAAATTGCATACACGAATATTTAAGCACATATGAATTAGTAAATCAATATCTATACGAATCTTAAGAATATTTCAAAACAAGAATTACCCAAGAAATTCTTTCCAAATAGAAACTACAGTAAAAATAGCGGTAATGTATATTTTAGAATACTGATGAATATGGTGTCATTGATTAATGAATATGCAAGTGCAAATTGATGAATACCAAAGAGCAAGTTAATGAACATGAAATTCAAACATTACAAAAATGGTATACTTCTAATGATATCAACGAGAAACACTATAGCAAATATAACATATGATAGTCATTGAGTTGATTATTTAGTTAAAACTAGAATTACTCTATAAAAAATCAAGAGTTTCTGAAATTTATAATAGGCAATTCAAAATGAATTTTACTAATTGACCTTCTATGTCAGCCAGTAAACTAGTAAACATAGTAGACATATTTAAAGTTTTTAACTCATATTTTCAAACTTATTATTTCTAACCTTGATTTAAAAAGAATTCTTAACTTCAAAAATCTATTTAGAGACCAGTGCTGATCTTAAAATTTTTGTTTTCATAGCACAAATAATAGAATTTCATTATATGAAATATGGAATTTTAACCTTAACAATTTTAAACTAAGAAATAAGTTTTCTAATGGTTTTCTATAATAAAGGAGTAGAGTAGGAACCTAAAAGAATTTGCTAAAATATTTGGAATAAATGTTTTACGAATTAAATTTACAATCATGTTTTTTGTAAAGGATGAATTCCTTACAAAAATAAGTCACGATTTTAGGGGTGTGACGGTTATAGGGTTTGGGTCAGGTTTCTCACTGTCAAACCCGTAGAACCCTCATCTTCAGATTGATTTTCCTTTGTCTGCTTTGTCATCTCAGTTCATCATACACAGCATAGCAACTTCCATAACCACAGGGTAGCTCAGTGTTTCTCGACAATAGTACTTCACTTTGCCTTGCATATAAATTACTTTGGCTAGAAGCAACTAACTAATTACTCATCCTTTATGATTGATCATCCTCATTGTGCTAACGATTCATTTATACCTGAAAAGTAACCCATCAACAAAAATAAGAATAGAGAAAGAGAGTGAGTACTAAATACTCAATGAGGCATTGTAAAAGGGATTTAAAATTATGGTATCAACATAACATATTTTAAGAATATTAGGGTTCACTTTTCAGAGAAAGATTGTACTTCACAAGGAGAGGGGAAAAGTTCTTCCTCATTGTTACTCTTCTCAGAATATCTCAATTGAAGAATACTATTCAAGAAATTTATAGGTTAGCCATACACTTTATTTAGTCCTTTGTACGGTGAGTAATTTATGTATCTCTCATATGATCTTAATATTAGTGTCGAGGATGTTCGTGCACATAAACTTGAAACAGTTTATGTAAGAATTCTGTCTTTTCCTTCCCTTTTAAATAATTGAATCAATTATTTAATTTATTACTATATGTACTAGTGGTATATTTTCTTAAGCCCTTTAAATTTTTTAGCTCTCAGCTTAGTATAATAGTTACTTTAGCTTTTTGGAGTATATTTACACATGCATATTTTTTGGATTTATATTTAAATATTCAATATATTATTCTTGTAGACCCTCATAAAAAAATTCTCTTAATTACTCAGTCAATATTTTATAATAGACAATTTCAAAACTTTTCCTTTCATCAAGCCATCTATTGGAAAAATAGCTTTTTATCAATTGACTTTCATAAAATCATTTTGTTTTACAATGTTACTAGACTTATAATTTTCTATTATATGATCATGTCTAAGATTTTTGGCCTCAATCCATTTCCATGTCCATATTCATGTGATTTCTGGCACTTTCCTTGTGGGGGCCCATCACATTCATATTCACTCATACTCATGACAATTGATCAGATCATCGTGACTAGGGCCTTACCCCGCTAGCTGGTGGCAAGGGCCTCACCCATATTCACTGACGTGGAGCCATTTTTTTATCCCCAAATAATAGGAGCTTTATTAATCCCCTTTGTAGGACTTACTATGCATTGAATTGATGTTACATACGTCAGACAACACCTCTATCTTCTAATTACTATGTCCCTAAAATTTTAATTCTACTCCTTTTATATACACATATTCATATTATAAGAAAATATTTTTGCAGATTCATCTTTTATAGATCTTCATTTTCAATATCTGTATCAGTATTTAGTTTTACATACTGAAATAAGAACATTCTTTATGGAATATACACATTCATCCTTTTATACAATAAAATAAAATAAATTTTGAGTACCACACACACACATACACATACACACACACACACACACACACACACACACACACACACACACACACACACACACACACACATATATATATATATATATATATATATATATATATATATATATATATATATATATATTAGAATAACACTTATTAATAGGCAAACCAACTTTATAATTTTTTTTGTTCAATCTTGGCAATTTTTTTCTGAACATTCACTTTAGTTCCAGTTCCATTTTTTTTCACATGAACTCATTTTGGAAAGTATTCTAGCTTGCTTATTATATGTCATTCCCCTTATTTTTGAATTTTATCTTTTTGGAGGTTACCATAAGATGGTGTTCAGTGTTTTGAGAATAAACAAAATATATTTTTCTAGAATAGAAGAGAGTAAAAATTCATTTTACAAATTATGAGTCCCCGTTCTCCGGACTGCTAGCGCATCTCAGGCATTTTCATCCCTGAGGGAACTGACCCTGGAGGGTCAAATTATGCATGGCATTAGCAGACAAGTTCTCACGTTGCTAGCTCTTATTTGGAGTTTATTGCTTCTTATAAGATGAACGATAGACCTCTGCTATCGGTAGCCCCAGATTGTGTTCTCATGTTTTTTGCCACTATTGCTCCAAAGAATCGATCTTATGACTAGCAAGTTCGTTCCACAGCTTAAGGTGTGCCTACTACTAGTTTAGTTTCTTCTTGAATGGGTGCCTCGATGCCTTCCATGCCTTTCAGTTTGAGCCAGCCTCAGGGCTTCTCCCTCACTTTTCTAACCATGTCCCTTAAGTTGGAGCTATAGTATGATGAGGTTCCACTTTGTCAGTCATTAGTATTTGCTGAGCCTTATTCGATTTGACTTGAGGACTTTACCGATGGTAAGTACTAGATTCTTTTGTGATTTACCTTTCAATATTCTGACAGTTGCTTTTTGCCACATTTCATCTTTTTGGCGATATTTTTAGTGATGGGTATGATATACATGCTTGGACCTAGTATTCTCTGAGCACTACATTGGAGGCTTTGATCATTGTTGAGAGTTGAAGGGAGCCATGCGTAGTCAGGAGGTGCGTTCCTCGAGGTGGTGATGTTTGAGAACCAGCTAAGGAGGAGGCAACATCTAAGAAAGATGATGAGGATGATGCATAGGATGTTATGTAGTTCTGACATCATCATGGCCTCATTACAAGTTTTTTTGTAAAAAAAATTATTGTATCTTGAACTTCGTTTATGGATTTTCTGATTAAAAATTTAATTTTAACCACAATTTTCGTTTTGATAAAAATTTGACTTTTTGAAAATATTTTTCAGACAAAAGTCTTGAAAAAATGGAATCGAATGGGATTGGGACTGGGCATCACGTGGATCGGAGTATGGAAAACCCTAAATATTCATTGAGTAGAATAGTTGATTAATCCATAAAAATGTCAAATACTCATTTAATCTAGGTAGACTAGGAGTATTTAGCTCAAAATAGAATGATTACAATAAAAAATAAAAGAGAAAGAGAAAAGAGTTAAGAAACCCATATAGATTCTTTACATCTATACCCAAACCCTAAGTACCTTTGTTGAATCCTGAGTTGCACTACAAGAAAAATTGAAATTACTGACGTAATTTACTGACGCAATTTTTTGCGTCAGTAATTATTGACGCAAAAAATAACATTAGTGACGAACTACTGACGCAAAAAAAAATTTTTTTTTTTAATTTTTACTGACGCATTTACTGACGTAAAAATTGGGTCAGTAACTTACTAACCCAATTTTCTTCAGTAATGAGACAGTAGTGCATCAGTAAAAGAATTTAAAAATCATTACTGACGCCATTAAGCGTCAGTAATCCGTCAGTAACTAAAAAAGGCGCTGGATTGAAAATTTAGCGAAAATTCGCGGTCAAAACATAGTTACTGACACAATTTTTCGTCAGTAATGCGTCAGTAATAAAATTAAACCGACGAATTACTGACGCAAAAATTGCGTCAGTAATATTTAAATATAAAAAGACCCCCCAGCAGAACAGAACACCATTTTCAGCGATTTTTCACAGAACGCCTCGTCGTTTGAAGCTGCCCCTCCACCGGTGAACGCCGTGCTCCGCCGCCGAACGCCTCGCAACGCCGACCGACCGCCTCGCAACGCCGCTCCGACCGTCGTTTGAACGCCGACCGACCAAGAGGTAAGAAATTTTCAACTTTTTGTTTTTTGTTTCTTTTAGGTTTGAAGTTGCTGATTCTATTTGTGTTTCTTGCAGTGTGCTTACCCTTCATCCCCACCAACACTTTGCAAAGGTATACTTATTACAGTTATTAATAATAGCATTTTCTGTTGCTCTGAAGAAGTGTTACTTGTGAGTTTGTTTTGTCCTCCATTTTCCTCATTCTGTACAATATGTAATTGTGCTGTGAAGTTATTAAATTTGGATTGGGATATCTATTCTTGGAATTTGCTATTCTAGTAGAGTGAACTTGTTATCACTTAAGCTGGGATTTGGTTTTAATAGCTTGTGTTGGTATGATCAAATCCTTAACACTGGTTTCTACTCTGATTTCATTTTAATATAGTTTTTGTTGAATATACATGGTCTTTGATTCTTTTAACTATGAATTGCTTTTTGTCATCTTCTTCATTTGAACTTGAACTAGTTTTAGTTAATCTGGATTTTGAATATATAAATTAGATTTTTAAGGTGGTAGACTAGAAGTTTTATTGAATACTTTGTTGAATTTGGTAATGTTTGTTTATTTGGTCAAGTCTTCAATGTGAAGCAAGCTGTAGTTTATTAGTGGTTGAATGTGGTGAAAGAGGATTGCATTGTATGTCTAGTGTGTATTGATTGGTTCTGTGGTATCAGTCGAGAATGTTGATGACATGTTTTGTTTTGGGATTGTGGGAAGTAGAAGTCTACCCAGTTCTGTAATTTCACAAGGAATCGTAAGTAATGGGACTATCCTGTCAAGAAGAAAGTGATTATGTAGAGTAATGAGTAATGTATGAATCGTAATTAATATATTCTAAATTAATATATATGAATCGTAATTAATATTTTTTTTAATTAATTTCAATTTCATTGCATGAATTTGGTGTTATAGGATTTATATTTACATTAGAGTTTTTGGAGTTGATTTTTGAATTTTTTTGTGAAATTTGGTGTTATCCGATTCAGAGCTAAGGTGAGCGACTCAATTTAATTTCAATTAGTTAGATGTAGAAGCGAAGTAAGGGGTTTATAGCTTCTATATCTTTCGCCATTTGCTTCTCCTACAAGTGCATTGTGAATTTGGTTCAATTAGGGGATTTTTTGGGATTCGGAGGCACTTGTATGTAATTTTTTGGGATTCGGAGGTAATTGCTTGCTCTTGCTTCTACTTAGTAATTTTATTATTTTTTTCATGTTTCCTGCCCTGTTATGTCCTGCATTTCTGTTGCAAGCTACCGTTTTGTTTGTTGAGTAACTGATTTGGCAGTGGCTGCTATGTATTATTCATGTTTTTCTGCTATGTTATGGTTTGTAATCATGCTGCATGTTGTTGCTTGTATTTTGAGCAACTGGTTTAGTAGTTGTTGCTATGTTTTGTGTCTCTTTTGGACAATTGTATTTGGTACCATAGAAATCTTTTATTTTCATGCCTGCTGTACATGTGATTTCTATGGCGTTTTGAACGATTGTGTTTATGTTTGTGAGTAGGCCATGGTACATTGGCCTTAGTACCTTATGGTTATTTGGTTTGTGTTTGGATATTTAAGGTTTTATGCTTAATGTTATGAATATTTTACTTTATGGATATTTTAAGTATTTTGTTTATTGGATTATGCTTATTGTTTATTATTTGATATTTTGATGTTAGCTTAGTTTAATATTCGTTACCGTTTTGCTTGATGACAAAAAGGAGGAGGAGTATTAAGTTTTAAACTATTGGTTTGATATTTGAGTGATATTGGTTTTTTTGCATATTGGATTGGATTGTGAATTGAATGCCTATTTTTTTTGTTGAATCGTTGTTGATTTGGATGATGTTTTGAATTCAATTGTTATATGTTTTAGCTTGCTTTACAGGTGGTCAGGTAGAAAATCTCGTATTACAAATGTTCGAGATTATTGCTCAGAAAGGAGGCGACGTTGGTGCAGGACTCCAGGAATGGCGAGCTCAACGTCATGTCCAGCATGCACCGCCACCAGAACCGATTGCTGCTGTTGATCCATCACCCACTGTCGCCGCCCCTGTTGTGCCCTCCGAGCCACCATCCTCTGTCGATCCCACTGACGATAGTCGACAGAGTAATGACTGAATTTTTATTTTTTTAAATAAATTTCAATTTTGTATTTAATTTTATTTAATATACAATGTATTCATTACTGATTTTTATAATATAATGTTTTTATAAATTTTATTAAATGTTTATATTATTTTTATTATTAATTTAATTATTAGTAACGTTATTATTATATTAAATATTCACTATTTTGTTACGTTATTTATATCTTTATTTGTTACATTTAGTGA
>CAOJBK010925904.1:0-17408 GCA_948294925.1 Codiaeum variegatum | reverse complement strand
TATGTATAAATCTATAATGAATGTGAATTTTGGTAGATACAAAACAGATGACAAGGGCAACGATAGAGTTATTTTAACAAAACCAGAATCTAAAATATTAGTACTAGAGCCATCTGCCATTGTGACACTAGAAGGAGAATTATGTGATCGGATAAAGGACAAAAGGTCAGGATTACCTAATATGATCTGAGGCACTAGAATCAATAACCCATTCTGAATTCAAAGAGGGTGTATTGGTTTTACCTGGTTTAACAATAGTAGCCCTAGGATGAGATGAACATTTTAATGCTTTTTGATATTCAAGAAATTTAGTGTACTTAGATGCAGGTACTTCAAAAACCTTAGAAGCCATATTTTTTCATTTTAATAGTTTTTGATATTCGAGAAATTTATTGTATTGCAGATACTTCAAAAATCTTAAATGCCATATTTGCTTCAATCTCAACCATGGATGCTCGAACAATTCACAAAACCAAAAAGTCAAACAGTTACAGTACCTCCAATACTAAAATAGAGGAAACTGACCGGAGCAAACAGCAAATGAAAAACCAACTGACCACAAAAATAATGTCACGGGAGCGTCGGAAAAGAGGAGTTGACGCAGGAGAACAGAATCGAGCGGTGAAAGGGCGTCTCATGCGCGTCCACGCACTGGTGCATGGAGGGATAGTTGGAACTTTTGTCGGCGCGTGTGGCTCACTCACGGCTCCGCCGGTAACCGAACTCTCCAGAAAAGACGATCGACGGGTGGCATTCTCCCGGTGCAGGCGGTGTCGATCAAACGTCACTCTAAAACAGTGACCCAAAAATCCAAAACAAACAGTGACCAGTAACCTAAAAAATCCAAAGCATGTGTAAGCAATAAAACATAGAAAATAATGTGCTTCCTCCAAATCCCTAAATGGAAAAATTGTATAAGTGCATGGGCTCTATAATTCAATAAATTTTGTGATTTTGTGAATTTTATAATTAGAAATGCGGAACTCCGCTAAAGAATATTGATTAATTTTAACAAATTCAATTATGCATGATAATATAAATCTATATACATATACAAAAATAATAAATTTTTGAAAATGAAAAGGAAGGAGATGGTGAAAACGTAAGTTATACAATATTACTCCTTTATTACATAACTACTCAAAGTAAGAAATTCTATGAATTTCTTTAAAGGTAGAAACTCTATGAATAAAAACATATATGTATAAATCTATAATGAGAAGAAATACTAATTATACCCTAAAAATTAAAGATGAATTATAATATAGTATAAATTGGAGGAGTAAATATAATAAACGAATAGTAATATATAATCCTTGGATAACAGGAAAAGTCATGTAAGTAAATTGATGAAAATAAAATACAAATTGGGTCAATAAATCACAAATGGATATTAGAAAAGTAAAATAGCTAAAATAGAATATAGATTATATCACATCACTTATTCTGATGGATGGCATACATATATACAATAAGATTGATATAATGCTTCATAAATATTAAAGGCAATAATACAAGTGGTGATAAATGACAGAACATTCCAACATTTTAGGAACTAAAGGGAGCACCTAATAGAAGATATATAAATCATATAAGGAAATAGGGAAAGATATTCTTTCTATCATACTAATAAAATTAAATAATTAGTGTAATAAGTTTATACTAAATGAAAATTGTGCAAGCAGTATTCCAAGTGTCTAGAAGACAACTAGAATGATTACTAAATGAAAATTGTGCAAGCAGTATTCCAGGCAAATGATCCAAATTGTGAATAAATAATGGAGAAATTTTTACGTAAGACAAAGGGAAGAAATGACCAAGATATATAAAGAATGAGAGACAAACATTATGAATATATGCAAAAAGTATATGAAAGATGATTAGAGATAACAACTCACTCATATTCCAGGTAATCATATCAAATGAAATTTGAAAAGGGATCTGGAAATGTAAACCATAATATTTTCATGTGGATAAAAATAATGGAATATATTTTGAGAAATGAGTAATAATATAATGATTTAATAAAGCTTCGATTCTTAAAATCCATTCTAAATTTTTCTTAAAAATAAAAAAGAGCAGTCATATAACTAAAAAGAAAATAAATCTTCAATTCATTCAGTTTGGAATGTATCTTAACTTCATTATATATGCTGCAAGATAAATGTATACATGTATCATTCTAAATTTTATTTAGATAAACTAGGGGATAGGAATAATGAGAATCACTAATAGGTTAATGGTGTAATATGAATAGTTGTTGAAACTTTAAGTGACAGCGAGTTTCAATAGTTAAGCAGGATCCCTAAGTGTTAGGACCGTCCCATCACCCAGAGTTGGGATGTCATAGTTTATTTAAGAAAAAACCTACTAAATTTAAAGAAAAATTAACTTACTCAAAGAAAGCAACTGTTTCACAAGTCAATAAAGAGGGTCAAGGATTTTGTCATCAGTTTTCAATAATCTTAATTTCACTTATTAAATTTTATTTGATTTGCAAAATTATTTTAATGAGTAATAGTTAAAGGATGAACAAATAATGCATGATTATGCATGCATGGATCATGGATGACAATTAGAGTATGATAATGGAATAACACATATTTAGTCATATGTACTTTCATTTTTTTTATTTAGTCTCTATATTTTTATTTTTGTTAAAATTGAGATTTTATACTTTTATTTCAATAAAAATTAGGTCCTTATACTTTTATTTTAATAAACTTTGCACCCTTTCAATATTCAAAACTATAATAAAATTATAAAATCTCATATTCAAATGAAATTACAATAAATTATGTCTTGTAGCTATAATAAGTGTAAACAGATAATAATTTTTAAAAGTATTTAGGCTTGTCAGTTAGGAATAAATCTAAATTATTCATCATATATTTTAATTTTTTTGTGATATCTATTTATTTTCATTGTAATTTCATATAAGTTTAATATTTTATAATTTAATTGCAGTTTTAAGTGCTGAAAGGGTGTAAATTTTATTAAAATAAAAGTACATGATACAATTTCAATAAATAAAAATATAAATACTAAATTAAAAAAAAAGTTAAAAGTATAAAAACCTAAATACGAATTATTCCTATGCTAATTGATAACGATGATGATGCAAGCATGGATATGGATACATGAATGAATGAACATTATAATACGAATGAATAAAAATAATATTAAAGATGCATTAACATAATGACTAGTGGCGATAATTAATGGGGAAAATGGATTTTACATTTTATAAATTTGATTCTTAATGTGATATTTTAGGAGTGTCTATGTATCTCCATTTGAATTGGAATCAAAATTCATGTAGCTCGCTCCATGATAAAGTGGAATGTGTAGTTTAGAGTTGACAAAAACATAAAATTCCCCCATAAATTGACGTAAAAACAAATTTCCCCCCCCCCCCCCCCCCCCCTAATTTTTTTGAGTATCCTATTTGCCTCCTATACTTATCTTGAAAAGCCATTTTCCATCTATACTTATTATTTTTGTTACAATATAACCACTCGTATGTATTAAATTGCACACTGTGTACCCTAATTTTTACATTATCAAATTTGGCCTGTTAATACGAGTCCAACTGTTCAAATCAGGCTCAAATCGGACTTCAAACGGGCCTAAAAAAATGAATCGAATCAGACCGAACCGATTCAGAAAACTAGGCCTAGTGACCTAGGCCCTGTCAAGCATGCGTTTTGAGCAAACGCATGTGTTTGTGAGTGAACGCATGCGTTAACCCCTAAACACATGTGTTTTGCTCAAAATGCATGCATTTCGTTCCCTAGGGTTTCTAGCACGAATCCTTTTAAATTCAAACTTTTCAAAATAGTTCAGGGTCTAGTTTTTTTCGAATTCAAAAGCACACAGACCTATTTTCTAAACTTCCAAACCCCTTTAAACACACTCCAAACAATACAATTTTCCCTCAATCGATCCAAACCTTCAAAATTGGATAACAGACACTACAGCTCCTATTAGTCTAGAAGTTCAATCCTTTCAGTTCCAATTTAGATATACATACACCAATACTCCCCGAACACAGCAGAGACCCATTCCGTTTTCATTAAGCCTTCCAATCCAACGATTCCAGAGCCTTAAAAACAAAAGGTAAAACTGATATTGTATACTTTCTTACTTTCAATCCTTGAATTATTTTATGCCCTTTAAAACTGAATTAAGACATATTTTATCAAAATTCTATTTTAAGCCTTTAATCCAAACTAAGACGTGTTTTATTGAAAATCTATTTTCATAAAAACGAACTCGATAAAATCCTAAAATGAACTTAGGTAAACAACTCACAATCAAAATCATTCTTTTTGTTAATTGAAATCTAAATCGATTAGTAGTCTAATGGTTAATGATTTTAGTAATTAAAATTGATTAGCTATTGAACAACAAACCACCCCATTGTTACCAGAGCAATCCCACCCTTCGCAAAAAGGGAGAACGGAGTGGGATTTGATTCTCGTTCAAAGGGATACACTGGAAAGCCATTTCATAGCTTCAACTCCAAAAATTATATTTTCATTTATTCTGTTATTATTCATGTTCTTGTTACTTAATTTGTCTCATTCATTATTTGCAATTTGTTATGTTTATGTTTATTTCATATTATTGCTATTATTTGTGATTGGGATTGTGTATTGGGGAATGTGTTTTACTCCCAGATCATAAGACTAGAGGAGAGATCCACTGATTCTCTATTCTTTTGCAATTGTAATTCATTTTTTATTGCTTTCTTTAGGGTAGCGTGCCTTCCCTAAAATCTGAAGTGGGCTAAAGGAAGGACCCCTGGTCAATCCTTGTTTTACCGCTTTATGGTTTGTCAAATGCATTATAACATGTTCATGCATCATGATTATTGCAATATATGCTCATGCTTGCACAAAAATTCTATTTTAACCGAAATCACATGTTTCTAAGCCAAAAGTTGTTATGTAAAATAGTAAAAAATGTTTTCATAAAAATTGTTTTATCAAATTACGAATCCCTAAACCCCCTTTGGTTTGAGGCCAACCTTTTCAAATAAATTAGATAAAATCATTTTCTAAAAATGGAGTTTTATAAAAAGTTTCTTAAATTCCTTAGGAAAAGCTATTTTCTTAAAGATTAGGTGGTAACTCTGTATAGTAAAGACACCACGTGCACACCAATAAATACATGTGGATGCACAAATGTGGGACCCGACCACAATCCATGATGCCATGCGTAATCCGACCCCTCGAGGTTGGTTTCCTTAAGGCCGCAAACTCAGAGGTAGGATGGGAAAATCCCGCATGCCGCTCGAATGGGGCCACACAACTGGTGACTCCACTAGGGACGTTTAAAAAACTGACAAAAACTAAGTGGATTATTATAAAAAATAATCTTTTAGCTTAAAGTTATGTGAAAGTAGGTTTCATGCATCACTTCACATGCTCATTTACACTACGAAAAGTCAGATATATAGTTACATTGAATGAGCTTCCCTCCTTGAGACTGTTTTGACGATAGCGAAATCATCCAACTCTAAGGCATTGCCTCCGATCCTTTAGGTTGGGATAATGAGGTCGCACGTACCACTGAACCCACGCGAATATCTTTAATTAACATGTGATTAAATATATCACACCTTTAGTCATTGGAGAACCTTCAAACCATCATGTAGTGATTAGAGTTGACCCTAGGTCCCGTAAACCCTAATAACTCTATTATTACTATCATCATGAAACCTTTTCCATTCATGCATATATGCATGCATCACGACATCCAAAACACTGAAATCGGACAAAGTGCACCAATTCTAGACAAAACCCAATCCTTTAAACCCTCACCCTTTTTACAAACTTACTCGACTGCTACTAGCTTAACCTTGCTATTCAAAGAGCTGATACCTAATTATTTTTCCTTTTCCAAAAGGCCACCATGTCAAACTTGGAAGGAAATAACACCAACCTTGCTGTTGATGCCACTACACTTAATGCCACTACTCTTACTGCCATTGCTGCTCCACCCGCTGACATTGCCCCTATGCTCATCAAAATCATGAGAAGGCAAGAGGAAGCCATGAAGACTCAAGAAGAGACCCTCTCTTCCATAATGTTATTCCAAGAGCATAATATTTTAGGTAAGGTTCAAGCCATGCTGAAACAAGTTGGGATTCAACCTAACAACCATGCTTCCTTTTCCAATTTTGGGAAAGACCCTATGGTCGACAATATCATTGTCTTGAATCCACCTACTGGCTATGGAAATAACACCTCTGCTACCCCTAATGTGAATCCTTTCCCTAAAAGGGTTGAAGATCATCCACTCCTCAAAACTATGGCTGAAAAATATGAGGAAATTGAGAAGATTCTAAAGGCTCTGAAAAAGAAGGAGAACATTCTTGATGTGAAGGTACTGAGTCCTTTCCCTAATGCCAAGCTTCCATTGATGTTTCAACCACCAAACTTTGAGAAGTTTAATGGTTCCACCTGCCCTAACTCTCACCTTAGAATTTATGATGGTACTTTGTGCCCCTTAGGCGTGGAAGGCGAGCTCCTTACTTAGCTTTTCCAATAGTCGCTTATTGACGTAGCTCTGATATGGTTTATTTAGTTAGATAACTCTAAGAAATAGACCTAGGAGTCAATTTGTACTGAATTTGTAAAATAATGTTCATATAATCAAGAAGTTGATATTAAAAGAAGAGATCTTAAGACAACTAAACAATAGCCAAAAGAAACATTATTTTCTTTGATTACTAAATGGAGGAAGAAAGCCTCACAAATGGTAAACAGGCCAATAAAACCTGAGCAACTAGACGTGGTTATTAAAAATTGCTACCCGTGTTCCGAGAAAGAATGATAACACAGTACTTCCCTGACTTCAAAGCTTTATTCCATGTTGGCACACGCCTTGAAGATGGGCTCGACTTCAGTCTTATAAAGGATGAAACTAAGGCCCCATCATCTTGCTTCAAGAAAACCAGCACCACTTAGAAAGAGGGCAGAGTTAATGTTATCTCTTCCTGAAAAGCTCTTCAGATACAATGGAGGGAATTCATTAACTTAAGGGGATTGACACTTAGCTATCTCCTGAAATAGTGTACAGAGAAGGTTGTCTTTCTACCTTTGGAACCCAAGCCTATTCCCAATCCACTAAAAATAATTTCAACATGAATGAGAGGTACGACTATCACCAAGGGCCAGGCCACAAAATTGATGATTACAAGGCCTCACCACAAAATATAAGACTTCATTAATGCTAAGGAAATATTATTGCCTACTGTAAATATTGGCACAAATCCTCTCCCAGAGCACACTATGAATACAATACTAAATGAATTTAAGTAATGGGATTCTACATACCTTATCATTGATGTTATGCTCTTGAGCAATTATCACTACACTGAAGAAGAGTAATCTTCCTTAGAAATGTCTCTATCCCCAAATTGCTCACTGTCGATTGACCAACCTTCCTTAGGAAGGTCAATCCATAATGACTACTGATATATTATCATCGACCTAAGACATTTGGGTGAAGAGATAGATGATATTATAATAAGTTACAGAATCACTCATGCGCCTATCATAATCCCATCTACTAGTCAACCAGTGACTCAATTTAAAGTAACTCCTGACCCTGAAAAGGATCCCATACTCACGAAACTCAAGAAAATAGAAGCAAACATTTCTATTTGGAGTCTATTAATGTCCTCTTACCTGCATTTCCAAGCTCTTTGCAAGGCACTAAGTCAATGCCAGACCTTGACAGACATTACTCTCGAAGCTCTGGTTGCTTCCATCATAAGTGCTACAAAATGGACATCCATCTCTTTCTTTGAGAAAGAGATCCTAATTGAGGGACTATATAATGATGCCTTCTATATTACCACCATCACAAGGGAGAAAATCATCCCAATGACCTTGGTCGATAATGGGTCTGCACTTAGTGTGTGCCTGCTGAAAGTTGCAATCTATTTGGGGTTAAGTGCTACTGATTTCACCCCTTCTGACCAAATTGTATGGGCATATGATAACTCTAAGAGGGAGGTTCTAAGAGTGGAGACTATGACTATCACTTTGGCCCAACAACCTTCAAGGTGCCATTTCAAGTCATTGATGTACCCTCATGTTTTAACTTGCTTCTGAGTAGGCCATGAATTCATCAGACCGAAGCTATACCTTCAAATCTACATCCAAAAGTCTATTTCCCACTAAAAAATGGCATTGTTACCATCAAAGCATACTTGTCTAGAAAATAAGAGGTCCTAGACACTGTTCCTATCTTGGAAATCCAGCCCGAGTTATTGGCATATCCTTTATTCGGCTTCTCATTTGTTCAATTTATCCACACTACTGAGAATCTGAAGGAGTCAATTTCCCTGGATTTTGATCCATATTGCAACCCAATAATTGGAAACATTTTAAAGCATATGGCTTACTTCCTTAGTCTCAACCATGGAAAAAATCAATAAGAAGTTGAATCCTTTACTGAGTTTAAGTTTTCCACTCGTCCTTTTAGTTTGGGTTACAACCCAACGGATGATGAGATTGAGGAAGAAAAAGCCAAAGCTAGAGAAAGGTCTGCAATTAACGAGAAAGGGGGAGAAGCCGACATCCTCTTGAGGCCTTAATTCAAAATAATGAATGGGTACTTTGTCAAATTGGGAAAGACAATTCCTTACTCTGCTTTCCCCAAACCTTGGATGTGTCCTGTGACTAGCATTATAATTCCTAGATTTGAGATGTTCTCTAATGTGAAACTGACTACTGAAGATTTCCAGCCCATATACTTCTTAGACAATGACTATGAAGAGAACATGAAAGCAAGCCTCTTTGATGACATAACTGTTCTTATTGATAAAGAGGAGAAATCTAACCTCTCCACTCTGATCTAGCCTTCCAATGGAAATATGAAGAACTGGTGTTTTGATAACAATCCTATTGTATCTAAATTTGAGACTGAGTCTGAGTCAAGTACTGAATCTGAGTCTAGTATTGAGTTTAAATCTTCATTCTCTTCTGAGTCTGATTCTAATGTAACAGGTCGATCGGGATTTAACTATGAATATGGTGTAAATGTGGACCTTTATCTTATTTCAATAAATAAGACTACCAAATTTTCTTATTACATACCTATCTCTTTGTTTTCTTTTGATGTTCCAATTGATGAATTTGACCTCAATCAAATAGAAAAGGAGAATAAAATAATTAACGAAATAAAAGATGCAGTTAAAGAGCACATAAACACTAGCACTCATGACATTCCTAAAAACACATACATTGCATCTACATGCTCAAACAAATAGGATACTGAGTCTACCATCAAGAGGTTCGAAAGGCTGCTTCTCTTGGAAGCCTAACAACATGACCCAACTTGATCCAAGCATTCCCATCTATAAGATTCCGACATACCCAGATTACAAGCCTATCAAACAAAAGCTCAGATGCTTGAAGCCCACTTGATCGATTAAAGAAGAAGTGACTAAACAGCTTGCTCACAGATTCATTGAACTGGCAAACTACCCATCTTAGTTGGCAAACATCGTACTAGTACCAAACAAGGACTGAAAAATCAGGATGTGTGTGGATTATCAAGACTTGAACATGGAATGCCTAAAGGATGATTTTCCACTACCCCATATAGGCCTCCTGGTCGATGCACTAGCTAGTTCAGAGATGGTTTCCTTAACCAATCTGGTCGTGGGTACAATCAAATTCTAGTCCATCCTCCTGACATGGAAAAGATAGTTTTTATCACTAAATAGGGAACTTACTATTACAAAGTAATGCCTATAGGATTGAAGAAAGAAGAAGCCACCTATCAGAGAATGGCTACTACTATTTTCCATGACTTAATGCATAAAGAAGTGGAAGTCTATATTGATGACTTGGTCATTAAGGGTGCCACTCTTAAACAGTATCTGTAAGTGCTGGAGAAGTTTTTCCTTAGACTTTGACAGTACATCCTCAAGCTAAATCCCAACAAATGCATATTCGGAGCCTCATCTGTGGTATTCCTGGGTTACATGGTTAGCAAGAAAGGCATTAAAGTGGATCCAGCAAAATCCAAAGCCATTCTAGACATGCCACCTCCTAAAACTAAAAAGGAGATAAGAGGCTTTCTAGGCCGTCTAGAGTACATCTGTCAGTTCATCTAACATTTAACAAACACTTGTGGACCGATATTCAATATTCTCAAGAAAAATTCCTCTAAATAGTGGAACGAGGAATGTCAAAAATCCTTCAAACATATAAAGAAGTATCTTCTAAGTCTGCCAATTCTACAGTTTCCAAGACCTGGTCAACCACTATTGCTTTACTTAACTGTCACTAAAGAAGCCAAAGGGGCAATGCTGGCACAAAAGGCCCCAGATTCACATAAAAGATAATGTCATCTATTACTTTAGTAAGAGGATGCTTGTACATGATTTTAAGTACAAATACATTGAAAAACACTACATAACTCTAGTATGGGTCTGCCACAAACTGAGGCATTATCTGGGGGCATACATCACACATGTCCTCACCGATCAGAGTCCACTCAAATATCTCATAGAGAAGCCTATTCTAGGTAGCAAGATGGCTAGATGGATGGCGGTTATGGTAGCCTATAACCTTAAATACATTCAAAGAATGTCTATTAAGGGTAGTGTAATTATCGATCAACTAGTTATTGCCCCAACTGATGGTCACTAGGAAGAACCTAAATTTCATGATGAAGAAATTCTTTTCCTTCAAATCGAAATATGGAAATTGTATTTTGATTGAGATGTAAATCACAAAGGTTATGGTGCCAAATTGGTGTTCCTTACACCTATAGGTGAAAGCTTACCTCTAGCAATCAAACTAGTTTTCGAGGTAACCCACAACAAAGCCGAATATGAAGCTTGATTATCTAGGTTAGAATCAACTCTCCAGATTGACCTTAGAAGCTTAGAAGTCTACGAAGATTCCAACCTGATTGTTTCACAAGCCTTGGGAAAATGGAAGATTATAGAGGAGTGGTTAGTTCTGAAGGAAACGTTAAGGCTTGTATAGTAGAAGCAAAAAGAGAAAACAAACCACGAAAGATTCGATTTTTTATTTTCAAAACTTTTTCGATAAAACTTAATTTTGTTAAAACTCTTTTAACAAAAATAGGTTAGGCAATTTTTCAAACTCTTTGAAACTTTACCCTAATCTAGGGTTTAGTTCTTAAACATTTTGTCAAAACACTTTTAATAAAAACACTTAGAATTTTCAAACTCTTTGAAAATCAAGTTCTACGTTAAAACTCTTTTAACATAAGTGGTTTAGTCATTTATCAAACTCTTTGATAAATGCTAAACCAAGGTTTTACCCCATAACTTCAACCAAGAATATTTCACCAATTTGTGTACAAAACACAAGTTGAACAAAGAAAAGGTTTAAAGTAAAAATACCTCTCGCCCTCTTTCATTAAGCTCCTCAAGTGTGAAGCCTCTAGCTTGAAACATACATAGCTTTTTCCAAAAGCTTGTTCTCCAATTCTCTTCAAGAAGCTTGAATCATCTCTCTTTGGTTACCCAAACTTTTAATCCTTGCTCCTTTACTTAAGAACTTGAGACTTGAGGATTGGTTTTGGACTTCCAAGCTTATTCACACTCCTTTCTCAAATTTTAATTAAAGAAGAGTTTGTGTTTGATGAACTCTTCTTCGAACAAACTTTCTCTCTTAATTTAGTGTGAATTTTAAGCTTTCTCTCTCTAACTCTTAGAGATTTTCTCTCTCTAGCCCAATGAAGAAGATGATGAATAGTTCCACCATCTCTTCTATGTGTTGAGTGTGTTAGGCAAAAGATGAAGACAACCCTACTTATACCCATACCTAGCTTTTCCTTAAATTAAGTAAAGGTATGCCAATTTTTCTAGTTGACTTTTTGACTAGTCAACTAGATTAAATTGATGATTAGTAGGAATCACCTTTAAACCTTGATTAACCATATTTAATTAAGATAACATCTTATGTTAAGCTTAATTATTTTATTTATTGTAAAAAACTATTCCAATTAGTCATGTCCATTTGTATCTCATACAAACTATGACATAATTAAAATTAATTCGTTAATGAATTAAACATCAAGACATGCTAGCATCTTTATAAATTTAATTACATGTTTAATTCAATCATCATTAATATGATTCATACAAGCTAATGGGGATTGTTATATGGGGATTGCTATATGGTATGTGACTTACTAGGTTTATGTTCTAATTAGCCATGGGATAAAGAAAACTCTTTTCTTCCCACCAAGTGTGTAATCCTCATCACACACTTAGTCCCATAAAGTCATGAGTGATGTCTAGCATAACATATCATGACTACCCAATTAAAAATGAATGTCGGTGATTATATCCTTGACATTGCATGGACCACTCAATCATAATTACCGTGCACTCAAATCCTTTCAATATGGATTATCGATCTTAGTTAGGGTCATGGAATATTCAAACCCTATAGGCTAGATCATATGACCTCTATCCAGTGTTAGTTTTTGATAAATCGGCTCCTACTAGAAACACTTTCTAGTGAACCTAATCCACTCTGACATGGGATTTTCATATCAAGAATAACCAGAATTCATAGGATTCCTTCCTTGGTTAACCAAGTTAATGAATCCTTTATTGGTTAAACAAGTATCCCAACATATCGTTGATTATGGCCACCACATGCCATATACCAATACATGACTAGCATTGGTATGCAAGCAATAACAAACCATAGCAATCAATATGCCAGATAACATATCACCTCAAGTTTAAGGATTATATGCACAATCATGATCTAGATGATGTTGTATTGACTAGTTGGTAACGACTCATGTATTCATCATCTAACATCACTATTCAACTTACTCATACCATGAGTATGCTCACATGTTATCAGTACATCACATGTCTATAGCATGAGACTCACTACCTCTATACCAATAAGTATCTCATACTTATCATGGATGACAACAGAGGTGATGGTCACCTAGATTAATGACATCCCTACCAATAATCCTATGATCATGAATAACCTTTAAAGCATCTAATAAAGGGCAAAATGTCACTCATATTCTCAAACTCTTTGAGAATAGATTCCCTACATAATACTTAAAGGACATATATATGTTCGATACAAGGAATGTTTTCATTTAAAAAACACATATACTAAAGCTAGTCAAGTATTCATTTATGTTAACATGAAGAGTGTAAGCTCTAATGCATACACTGTTAACAATCTCCCACCTGCACTTGAGCTAATCTAGAGCTAAATAGTTCAGTGTTTAAGACTCATCTTTTGAAGATGGAAGTCTAACTGTTAGTTAACTTATAGCGTTAGTCAACGAATCTACTGTGTTACTAGCTAACACTATTTTTTGCCTTGCATGTCCCAATGACCTTGTCTGAATGCATGTTTTTGCCTTTCTTTGTGTTTGGATTTCCAGTGTGACCTTGGTTCCCTTGCTAGAGCAATGACTCCATTCCTTTCCTAGTAGAGAGAAACTAGTGAATGAATGGAAGAAACCACACTTAGTTCTAGATCATGATTGTGTATATAATCCACAGACTTGAGGTGACATGTTATTTGGCCTATTGCTAGCTATCGTTTGCTATTACTTACATACCGATGCTAGTCATGTATTTGTATATGGCATGTGGTGGCCATAATCAGTGGTATGTTAGGATAAGTGCTTAACCAAGAAAGGACTCATTAACTTGGGTAAACAAGGAAGGAATCCTATGACTTCTGATTGTTCAAGATATGCAAATCCCTGGCCAGGGTGGATAAGGTTCATTAGAAAGAGTCTCTAGTAGGAACCAGTTTATCGAGAACTCAAACCAGATAGAGGTCATAAGATCTGGCATATAGGGTTTGACTACTCTATGACCCTAGCTAAGATCGAGAATCCATAATGAAAGGATTTGAATGCATGGTAATTATGATCGAGAGGTCCATACAAATGTCAAGGATATGATCACCGACATTTATTTCTAATTGGATAGTTAAGATATGTTATGCTAGATGTCACTCATGACTTATGGGACTACGTATGTAATTAGGTTAACACACTTGGTGGGAAGAAAAGAGTTTTCTTTATCCCATTCCTAATTAGAACATGAACCTAGTAAGTCACATACCATATAGTAATTCCCATTAGCTTGTATGAATCATATTGATTATTAATTAAAGAGTTTAATTAATTGTTAATGATGATTGAATTAAACATGTAATTAAATTTACGAAGATGTTAGCATGTATTGAAGTTTAATTCATAAAAGGATTAATTTCAATTATGTCATAGTTTGTATGAGAGACAAATGGGCATGACTAATTGAAATGGTTTTGGAGAATGATTTAAAATAATTAGGCTTAACACGAGATGCTAATCTAATCCATATTAGATGTGGTTAATTGAGGTTTAAAGGTGATTCCTACTAAGTTTGGTCTTAATGTAGTTGATTAGTCGACTATTAAATTCATCAACAAGTCAACAAACATCTTTCCCATTCTTTTCCTCATGTTAAGGAAAGATGTTGGACTTTAAATCTAAACATATGTCATTTGCTGCATCTTATGCAGCTAAATACTCGGTATCTGTAATAGAGTTTGAAGTAACTCAATGCTTGGAACTCTTCCATCAAACCGCTCCTTTATTACAGGTTAAAACAAATCCAAAGATAGACTCTTTATCGTCCACTTCTGTGAATCATCAATCCTTAAATTATTTTCTCCATTTGTTCAAAACTAAATCCACAGTGCTTTTTCAAGTACTAAAGGATAACTTTGATCATGATCTAGTGATCTCATCTTGGATTGGATATATGTATGTTAGTCACACTAACAATATAAGTATCCATTCTTGGAAACTGGCATGTTGAACACTTTAACACCCTTTGAATTCCAAGAATATAGATAATTTCTAATAAGTCTTATGGAGACAATATTGAGATAAGCAATCTTTCACATTTAATGAGCACGTTAACGTTTTACCAATTAATAAATTCCATCCACATTTAGAACAAGTAAAGTGAGTTCCACTAATTCTGTTGCATGCTAAAGTGAACTCCCACTAACACTGTAGCACAGTAAAGTGAGTTACCACTAACATTATTGCACGGTAAAGTGAGTTATCACTAACACTATTGGATAGTAAAGTGAACTCCCTCTAACCTTGTACATTTAGATTCATTTATGTACTTGATGAAATCAAATTATTTGATTGCCTCATAAAAAACATCGAATCTAGTTCCTCAAAGTTTGCTTAAGACCATGAAAGGATCTCTTAAGCTTGCATACTTTGGAACTTTCTTTAGGTTCTAAACCTTAAGATGGTTTCGTGAAAATGTTTTCTTAATGTCTCCATCATGAAAAGCGATATTGTCATCTCATTTCAAATCTCATAATCATAGTGCATTGTAATTGCTAATAAAATTATAATAGATCTAAGTATAGCTTTAGAAAGTAGATTACCTTATGGTAAACCCTTTTTTTCCTATAGCAAAACATTTTTACTATAAGCTTTACTTTAAATGTTATGATATCTCTGTATGTGCCAATCTTTGACTTTAAATTCCTTTTATCCTTTGGGAATCACCCCTTAGGTGGATTTACAAGTCCATAGAATTGGTTCACATACATAGTTGTCACATTCTGTCTATATAAATCTCTCACTTAAAATTCCTTTTATCCTATGTGAATCACCTGTTAGGTGAATTTACAAGTTTACAGGCTTGGTTTGCATACACGGACTCTATTTAAATTTCATAGATTTTACCATTTTGAAGAATCTATATCTCATATAGTTTCCTCAATACTAGTAGGATCAACTCTTGATCAACTTCTTCATAAATGAACAACTCTTGTACATTCCTATGAAAAAACATGTATCTCTCCGATAAGTGAGATACACTACTAATCCTTTGATGTCCTTTTATGTGGATACATCATTAACTGAAAAATTCTTCACAGGGTTAATCAATTTTACTTGAGCATTTTTTTGGATCTTTCTGGATGATAGCTCATCCTATAATATCTTCATATTTGTGCCATTCTCTTGAAGAAACTCTTTCACAAGAAAAGGACAACCTGTCTAACAACACTTTTTTGCCTCTGAAAGATAATGATAGAATCCTAAACCACCTTTGGAATATCCAACAAACCTATCTTTATTAGATTTTTCATCTAAGTTCCTTGTTTCTTAGCCTTTTAATGTGAGCTAAACACCCTAAATCTTAACAGACCTAAGACTTGTTATTGCACCATATCTCATATGGATTGTTAGAAACATATTAGGATGAAATTCTATTAAGGATGTCGGGAGCTACCACACTTGCTAATTTCAATAAAGAAATTTGTAAACATTTATAGTTCATTATTAAATGTACCTTATTTCATAGGGTATGATCTCTTTTAGACATACCATTTGGTTTTGGCATTCCAAAAGGGATATTTAATATTATGTCATTTGTCTTTTAGAAGTTTCCAAACTCCGTTCTAAAGGATTTACTCCGTCAATTTAATCGATGGTTTTAATACTTTTAGATGTTTATTTTTTAACTTCGTTCATGAATCGTTTGAACTCTTTAAATAACTCATGTCTATCTTTCATCAAATAAACATACTTTATGTGCTAAAGGCAACACCAAGGGTTTTAAAATTTATAATGCTCGACAGCTAGTTCTACCCAGGCTCTAGGAAAGTGCTCCTATCATTTAGGTAGTATAGTAGTAACAAGGTCGATCCATAGTGACACTGAAGCAAGTACTAGCTCAAACTTAAACTATTGTCTAGTTCACAATTAATACTGATTAAGAACTAAAAATTAAAATCCAAATTACTGACTAGTTCCTAAAAGGATAGATTCAAGAACTTGTAAGACTAAGGATGAAACAAATATGAAATAGAGCATCCACCTAGACTTCGACTTGTAATTGACTATATTGAATGGATAACTAACGACTTAAGGTAATTAACAAATAGATTTTCATACAAAAAGTAAGTTTGAATATTTCTTAAGCAAACAAACCCTAATTCCTAAGTAAAGGTTGGGAATCTCTTCTCACAACCAATCAAGTAGGAAAAGCATTAAAAATAAGTGAAATAAAACATTAACCTAGGAGTCCATATTTCTATCCCCAGTAAGCATAGCAAACCAAACTGATTTGAGTGTTCAAAACCTAACTTTCTATCTCTAGCAAAGGATAGGTAATAATAATCATCAATAAGCATGAATTGAAGATGAAAAGTGTAGAAATATTAATCAAAATAATACTTGAATAAAACCCTAAACATCCATTGAGGAAAAGAGTCAATTAATCCATACAAACATCAAATACTCATCAAATCTAGGTAGATTAGAAAAGTTTAGTTCATAACAACAAGGAAAGGATAAGAAATTAAAAGGGGAAGGAAATAAAC
>CAOJBK010925433.1:0-30910 GCA_948294925.1 Codiaeum variegatum | reverse complement strand
CTAAATAATTCATTTTCCTGCCTGTTCATTACTGACGCATTACTGACGCTAATTGGCGTCAGTAATATTTTTTTCTTTTTTTACTGACGCGTTACTGACGGTTTACTGACGCAAAAATTGGGTCAGCAAATTACTGACGCACACGCGTCAGTAAAT
This sequence comes from Codiaeum variegatum, assembly GCA_948294925.1. Taxonomy (NCBI): domain Eukaryota; kingdom Viridiplantae; phylum Streptophyta; class Magnoliopsida; order Malpighiales; family Euphorbiaceae; genus Codiaeum; species Codiaeum variegatum. Next base: position 30,754 of record CAOJBK010925433.1, on the reverse strand, counting down.
TATTAAAATTTGATTTTTTTTGCTTCAGTAGGGGGTCAGCAATGGTATTTTTTGCGACAGTAATTACTGACGCAAAAAAATGCTTCAGTAAATGGCGACAGTATTTTTATTTTTTTTTGTAGTGTATGCAGGTTATAGTTTTGTTCTTGTTTTGATATTTGAGTTTCAGTTTCATTTTATTATGCTGATAGCTTATTTGTTTGGGATAAATGATTTTGCAGGTCGTCCTATCATTGTTGATTACTCTCCAGTGACAGACTTTGATAAGTCGTTTACTTTAAATTTCCAAATCAGAAAAAAATTGATTACTTGTTTATACAAGAGTGAAAATTTCTCTCTAAAACTTGTTTTTCAATTGTCATGCTCATGAATTTTTTATTAGCCTAATAAGATGTAGTTGAATTGCATCCATAGATTGACTTGATCATTAAGAAACACATGATGGATGAGGACCATAATGAAATTAGCTAGTTGGGGTTAGCTAAGATGTCCAAATATTAATGTGCCTCTTTGGTTGCATTCGTAGTGCTTTACTATAAGCTCAAGTGCGTGATGAGCCCTTTAAATTATATGGACCGAATAATTTTAACATTTCATGATGATCTCATTTTAAAATTTTAAAGTTCAAATCTTTCAAAACCAAGTGTTTATAGCCAGTTTCAAATCTTTTGATTGTTCATTCTTAACCTCTTATGTAGGGATGGCAAAATTGGCCTGCCCCGCCCCGTCCCGACCCGAATGGATTACAGAGCGGGTTCGGATTAATTCGGTATAAAAAAAATATCAGGGCGGGTCGGGGCCGGATTTTGATCCTCCCCGACCTGATTCTATATATATATATAAGTTATAAATTTAATATATTTTATAGTTTTTTAATATATTTTATAATTATTTTATTTTATAAAAATATTTATTCGGGGCGGGAAAAAACGCGCCGGGTTACGGGGAGGGGGTTTGTGTTACGGGGCGGGGGACGGGTCGGACATAACCCGGTCCCGACCCGCCCCGTTGCCATCCTACTCTTATGACGACTTAACTTTCTAATCCGGCATATTTTACAGGACATCATGCTGGTTAACTTGACACATTAGGTTACATGCATATGACTGCATGCTTCAATTTCATATGTTTTTTGCTTTTACAGTCAGACAGATTCTGTTCATTGCTTATTCAGCCTAGTGAACATCAATTTTCAATGGATTCTGTTTAGGGTTTTGTTTCTATGTCCTCTCTTCTTCAATTATTCTGTTCATTTTTTTTATTTGCCATAAATTAATAATTGATGGTCAAGAGCTTATATATTTTACTGAGTTTTGCAGGTTCAGATAGCCCTGCTTATCAAGACCAAGCCTTTGTTTAACTATCGAGCTTACCATGAAATTTGTGTACAGGTTGTTGTGGGCTATGGTTCCTAGGCAGGATTTTGCAGGATGAGAAGCTTTGGCGATTGGATTGTGTGCCTAGTGTTTAGGATACTTGGTTGCAGATTAGAGTTACCACTACAATCTTCATATGTTTTTAGAATTAACTGTTTTTTACTTTCATAAATCTTGTTTAACAATATGGGATTATTGTTATTAATATTTGGATTTTGTACCTATTTCGTTTCATTGTCTTTGAAAATTTAAAAGTTGTGAGATTTTTGTGGAGTTCAAAAATAGAAGGTTTAAGAAGGTTAATAATTATGGAGATGAGATGCCTTCATGGTTTAAAATGTTGGAGAAAGGAACACCAAGAAAAAGATCTTTACTTGTCTTGTGATTCCTTAACTTTCTTGGAAAATTCTCTTTCAGTTTTCCCAAGATGATTATGTTTTCCCACTTATCTTGATGCCCATGGGTATCCATCTCATGAGCTAACTGATGAAGAATGTAATAAATTTCTCCATCTTATTGAAGATTGTCCATGTCCTTGTTTTATTGGATTGCCAAGGTATTATGTGGTACTCTCTCCATCACTTCAGGTTTTTTAACATAAATTAAGACAATCATTACAATATATTAAAATGATTAAATAATTTTTCATAAAAGTTTATAAATTTAAGGCACTTTTAATTTTGATTGGATAATATACATTGAAAAAATAATAATTTATATTTATTCAGCTTTGGAAATATAATATTAAAGGTAGTTTTTATAAATTTACTAACTTTTATTTCATAAAATTTATAAAGTGACAATAATTATAGACGGAGGGAGTAGGTGATAATGGACAAACGTGTTTCAATGTTTTTTATAACAAGTTTGATTCTTCAGAGGCTTTAATTGCAAAAAATCAAAATCTTGAAGTAGAATCATGGAAATTAGTTAAAGAAATTGAGACTGATAAAGAAGGGAATTCTGCTGGAATAGTTTTTGAAAAGTTACAAGAATTGTCATATGGAATTTTAGAGGATAGCAACACTTTTTTTCTTGAATTTGTGAAATTTCTTCATTACAATAAAGTAGATTTTATGCCTATCAGGTGTGGTCTGATTGAACTTTTGACTATTTACGAAAGATGTGAGAAGTGTGAGGTTTCAAGTTCGAGTCTTGCCAGACACATGAATTATCATCAACTTGGTGAAAGATTCTAAAAGGGAAAGGCTATCCCCTGTTAGTAGCCTCAAATGTAATATCGACTCATTAGACTGCCTATATAATAATAAAAAAAAAGTGAATTTTATAAAAGGAACGTTTTTAGTAATCTCTACTGAATTTTTGTTTCGACATTGTGAGGGAGATGTTACTAAGTTCTTGAATTATATGTCTAGAGCTTAGTTATTAGTTCAGTCTCAATATTATTTGATTTCACGAATGGCTATTGAATGAGGTTTCTAGCAAGTTTGTCTTAAACTCAAAGCGTTTTTCTGGAAAAATATAGATTTCAAGCAGAATTTTTCATTCTTAAAGAAATTTTTGCAAGGAAAAGAGATTTCGATTAAGAATTTTAGTCTTTCAATTGGACCGTTTTATTTAATCGGAGGTGGGTGCTTTTCTTATGTATATAATACAAGTGAAGATTTGATAATATGGTATGTTCCAAATTGGATTCGAGCCTAAATATAATATGTTCTTCCATAATTTCAAATATTTTTGGTATGAAATTGAAAAATCTCAATATGGATGCTCCTATAATGGAATTTTGAAGGAAGTTTGTAATGCTAATATGTTGCAATCGCTTTGAGAGTACTATCAAGAATGTTATCATATAGTTTTGCCCTAAATTACTGTTTGTTTTTCTTAATCCTAAAAGTTTATTGTATTTTACACCATTTATTTTTATTTTAAACTCTAGTTAATGTATTTTTTTTTTCAATTTAAGATAATATTAAAAAGGTACTATTTCGATTTTTTTCCCCTTTTGATTATGAAATATACAGCTATAGAATTGCATAAAATGGAATATTTCTTTTTTTTTTTTTTGACATAATGCATATTTAGACTTATGTATTTTTATATTTAATCATTGTATTTTTATTTACTAAAATTGAATTCTTATACTTTTATTTTATTTAAGTAAAAATTAGTCCCCAATAAGCTTAGGATTATAATAGAAGTTACTTCTCTCATATGAGAGTTTTTTCAAATCTGGCAGGTGAGTTTTCTTTTCCTTTTTCCCTTAATTCACCATGGAAGATATCCAAAATCATATGCAAAACATTACAATCTCAAAGGAGGAACAAGGTTTTGAGTGGACTAATGATGTAGGAGCAACAGCCCCAAATGAGTATATGTAACAATGGTGCTTAGTGGGGCGCTTTATTGGTTCTCGTTCGGTTAACATCCCTGCTATGCAGAAAACGCTGGTTGATATTTGGCAGCCAATAAAGGGGATGGTATTTGAAACACAACATGACCCATTCTTCTATTTTCGCTTCCACCACGAAGCAGACATGAACTCAGTTTTGGACCTTGGTCCCTAGACGTTTAACCAAAGCTTATTGGTGTTGAAGAGATTTCACGGGGACAGGGACCCATCACAGGTGCTGCTAGAGTCCACTCCGTTTTGGATTCATGTTGCTAATCTCCCTCCGGAAGCTATGACGGAGTCTATAGCCAAGGCTATAGGGAATTTTATTAGAACATTTATTTCTGTGGATTCTAAGGAATTGCAGATTAGAAGAATAATGTGTATCAGAGTGGATGTTACTGTGACCAAACCATTGCTGAAAGGTATGAATTTGAGGAGGGGTAGAAATGCTAGTTGGAGTTTAAATATGAAAAGCTTCCTTCTCTTTGCTTTGGATGTGGGATTATTGGACACAATGAGAGAAAATGTGATTTTTTGCTAGATAATCCGGATATTGCTACACAACCAAGACGCTATTCAGCTGCGTTAAGGGATGTATCGGGAGGCAGAATGAGCAGAATTCAATTATGAGTTGCTGGATTCGTGGAGCAGGCTAGGAGGCAAATCAGGCAGGAAGTTCAACGAATGGAAATGGAGCGAATGTTGAAATTATTATGGAAGATTTGGTTGAATCTGACAATGGTGCAAAAACTTTAAAGAAACGGAAAACTGATGACAGTAAAGTTGCAATTGTTGCAAAGATGTTGGAAGCAACTTTTGCTAATAAGGAAAATCGAGATGTGAATTTAAACTATTTAGAGGCGGGTGCCAGAGTGTAGGCCCGCCTAGCCCAATGAGTTGCTTAGTGTGGAACTGTAGAGGCCTTGGGAACCGCTCTACAGTTCATCATTTAGTGTCCCTTCCTAAAGAAAAATGTCCTTCGTTTATTTTCCTTATTGAAACTCTTTGTACTGGTAATTTAGATTCAATAAAACATTTGTGTGGTTTTGATTATTGCTTTTATGTTTCAAAATTAGAGGAGTGTGTGGGATTCCCTGTGTGGTGGCATGCCGCGGGTGATGTTTCCATTTTATCATTCTCTAATTTCCATATCAATACTTTTATTCAGTTGTTGGGTTTGAATATATGGAGGTTCACTGGCCTATATGGGAATTTGCATAGGAATGACAGGCTGGAAACTTGGGATTCTTTAAGGCATTTAGCTTCGCAACTTGATATACCGTGGCTAATGGGAGGGGATCTTAATGAAATACTGTATTCTTATGAACAAAATGGAAGAGTTAGGCACCCACATCATTTAATGGACAATTTTCATGAAGCTTTGTTTGATGCATGTCACACTTTTGCATGGGAAATGAGCAGAGGTGGAGAGGGGTTCATTGAAGAATGATTGGATAGGTATGTTGTGTCCCAAAGTTGGATGGAGATGTTCCCGCAATATCATGTGCATCATTTAGAATCATCGACAAGTGATCATATTCCCATTTGGCTTTCTTGTGGTTTACATATCCAACAATGTAACAAAGTTAGACGGCGTCGTTTCGAGGAGATGTGGTTGAGTTTGCTGAATTTTTGGGATACAGTTGCTCAAGGATGGCTGAAGAGTAATTTTGGAAATGTTTCCATGGTTAAGAGGCTTAAGAAGTGCTTGGCAACGCTAGATAACTGGGGTGGGCTGAGACGCCAAAATTTAACAAGGGATATTCAGCAGTGTAGGGAGGAAATTATTGAAATTAAAACGGCTAGCTCTTCAGTTCAGGGGAAAGATCAAATTGAGCAAGTTCATCGTCGTATGAATGAGATGTTAGAGTAGGAAGAAGTTTATTGGAAGCAACATTCGAGAGTTTAATGGTTAAGAGAGGGAGATCTTAATACAAAATTTTTTCATCGTTCTGTTACTCAACAACAGAAAAATAATATTGTTAGATATCAAGAGTGCTCTGAATCCCACATCGGAAAGAGATGAGATTGAAGAGGGGTATATAATTGGAAAGGACCCATAAACTCAATGCCTTAAGATTTTGGGTTGGATTGTGGTGTCAAGCCCATGAGTGTATTCCCTCTTCTAGGCCGATGAAGGAAGTCTCCCACTTGATGCGTCTCCCGAACCCCAGCATAGCCAGATTGACAGGTTCGGCTCTGACGTGGGCGGGTTCGGCCGTACCTCGAACCCGTACCCCGAACTCAATAAGTGGTATCAGAGCCATGGTGTGGGTGTCTTCTGTCCAAGGAATGGGGAAAGTGGCGGTTAATTATTTTTCTAATATATTTTCAGCTGGTAATGCAGTTATCAACGATGACATGTTTTGTGGTCTCTCTCGAAGAGTGACGGCAGAGCGGAATAGAGATTTGTTAAGGCCTTTTTCAGTTAAAGATATTTATCAAGCTCTTAAGTAGATGGACCCTCATAAAACTCTGGGTCTACATGGAATTATAGGTTCTTTCTATGTTAATTTTTGGGATGTTGTTGGTAGTGATGTGGTGGATGCTTGTCTTTCTTTTCTTAATGGTGAACCATTCCCTCCAAGGTTTAACCATACAAATATTGTGTTAATTCCAAAAATTCATAATCTTCTTGCTATGAGTGATTTCAGTCCGATTAGCTTAAGTAATGTGATTTACAAGCCGGTTTCGAAAGTTTTGGTGAATAGAATGAAATCAATTCTTCCTACTCCGGTATCTGAAGAACAGAATGCCTTTGTCCTAGGTCGTTTAATCATTGATAATATTTTAATTGGGGTGGAATCTTTCTATGAGTTAAAAAATAATTTACGAGGTTGTGGCGGTTCAGTAGCAATCAAACTTGATATGGTGAAGGCTTATGACCGTCTGAAATGGTGCTTTATTGAAAGAGTGCTTAATCAGTTGGGGTTTGATGCAAAATGTGTGGCTCTGATTATGAAATGCATCTCAACTGTTACCTATTCAGTTCTCTTAAATGACAAAACGGTTGGTGAAGTTGTTCCACAACGGGGAGTTCATCAAGGTGATCCCTTATCTCCATATGTTTTCATTTTATGTGTTGATGTTCTCTACTGTATAATCCCTTAGGCAGTAGCAAAAGGTCGAATTCATGGTCTTAAGTTTTTAGTCTCAGCTCCCTCTATCACCCATTTATTTTTCGTGAATGATAGCTTGATCTTTGTTAAGGCTAAGCCGCACAAAGTAGAGGAATTGAAGCATATTTTAAGAGTTTATGAGGCAGCATCTGGTCAATTAGTAAATCCAACTAAGTCCAGTGTTTATTTTGCTTCATATGTTTCCCATGAGAGAAGAAGTCGCTTTATAGATGTGTTGGGTTTAGAAGGCAATGAATTCGAGGGCTCATACCTTGGTTTTTCGTCCATTATTGGAAAATCAAATACCAAAGCCTTTTCTTATTTGAAAGATCGATTTCGTAAGAAAATTGTCTATTGGAAAGGGAGGTCTTTATCTATAGGAGGAAAGGAGATCATGATAAAAGCTGTTATTCAAGCCTTGCCTGTGATACCATGAATGTGTATTAAGTATCAACATCTCTAGTTGATGAACTTCAGAAGGTGATTAACTCATTTTGGTGGGAAGATGTGGAGGGAGGGAAGAAGAAGATCCATTGGGTTGTATGGGATAAACTTTGTGTTACAAAGGAGAATGTGGGATTGGGATTTCGAGAATTGAAGGATTTTAATCTAGCTTTGCTTGCTAAACAATGTTGGAGCCTGCTTAATTATAATGATTCATTGACAACTAGAGTGTTTAAGTGACATTATTTTCATGATTCTAGTTTGTTGCAAGCCACGTTAGGTGATTCCCCTAGTTATGCCTGAAGAAGTCTCATGGCTGCCTTGCCTTTGCTCCAAAAAGGTTTGTTGTGTTGTGTGGGTCCTGGCAAGAAGATTTCCATATAGCATGATCAATGGCTGCCAATGCCCATTTCATTTTGAACCATTTCCCCTATAGACACGTGAGTTTCAATGGTGTATGAGTTAATTGAAGATTGTCAATTGAGGGATGATGTTATAAGGGATACTTTCGTTCCAAAAGATGTAGAGTTAATCGTGTCTATTTCATTGAGTAATCGTCTTTTAGATTATTTTCTTAGCCGGTTTTATGCGAAGGACGAAAAATACACAGTAAGTTCTAGATACAAATTGCAACGATTTGGTAATGTAGCAATGGGGAGTTCTTCTACAGGGCCAAATTGTATTTGGAATGATTTATGGTAAATGAATGTTCCGTTTCGACAAAAAGTTGTAGTATGGAGATTGATATCTGGTTATTTGCCCACAAAAGTAAATCTTTAATCAAAACCAGTATCCACAGCGTTGTCTTGTCCTCTTTGTAATTCTGGAACGGAAACAAAAGTTCATCTTTTTCGTGATTGCAGTGTAGTTCAGCAGTGTTGGGAGGTTTATGACTTGTCTGCTGTCACACGGCTGAATCGTGGTTGGGAAGTCAAGGAGTGGTGTGGAGACTATTTTCAAATTTTGAATGCTGGGGAACGAGCTCTCTTTGTTGCTATCCTCGATTCAATTTGGTGGTTTCGTAACAAGAAAGTTTGGAACAAGGACAATTTCATTCCTGAATTTGTTGCCATTAGTGCAGCGTCTCGGCTTAAGCAGTTTCAGTAGGCAAACAAACGTGTTTTGGTACAAAATAAATTATATCATGTCCCAACATCACCTAAGAAGTGGGTAAGGCCTTCTATGGGAGCTTTGAAATTGAATGTCGATGTATCTATGGAAATGACTTCACAAAAAGCATTTGTTGAAGCTGTGGTTCGTGATTGTTGGGGTTGTGTGCATGGCGCTCTTGCTACACCTTGTAATGGCTTTGGCTCATCAACATTAATGGAAGCTATTGGTTTCACAGAGGCTTTGAAGTGGGTGCATCAGCTGGCTTGCTCATATATTCTGTGGAGATTGATTGCCTTGCACAAAAAAAAAAAAAAAAAAAAATAAATAAAAATTAGTCTCTTATACTTTTATTTAAATACAATTTGCATTCTTTCTATACTCAAAACTGTAATAAAATTATAAATATCAAAATTAAATAAAACTACAATACAATTTAACAAAGAATAATATAAAAAATTTAGCCACCAATAAAGCTAACACCATAGCTTCTGTTTCTGCTGCTAGAGGTGAACTGACCAGCTCTACCTTCTATCATAACTCCATTTGAGTCTCTAAAAACACAAGCAATAGCAATTTGGCTTGTTTCTTGTACATAACTAAATTCTTGATTCAATAAACATTATCAAATCAAAATAAAAAGAACAAATATATGATTAATATTCTTGCAACTATGGCCTGATTTAGCCCATTATCCATAAATGAACTGGGCCTTGGAAGCAGAGTCAAATTGGGCTTCACAGTTTAAAAGTGATCGGTTTGAGAATAAAAATAATAGTGGGCTTTAGAGTTGAGGCTGTAGTGACTTGAGGCCTTTATATAGCACTTTATTTAGACTAAGATGAATCCAAGTTGGAACTAAAAATTTTAAGTAAAGTTTCACTGAGAGACTGAAACTCAATAACGAATTGTTTGCAGTGACCTTATAAGAAATGGGCCTTCCAATAATTACAGAAAAAATGCTCTTCAGTTTGTCAACTGTCTACCAACGGGGTTGTACCACCTGATGTGGCTCTTTACTAAATTGTTTTTTTTTTAAAAAAAAAAAATTCTTTAAAATCATTTGAATTGAGATAATATAAAATTTTGAAAATACACTTTTTGAAAATGTAAAATGTAGCAAATATTAAAATACCTTTTTTGGTATAAATACAAAAATCTGAATTGCATGAATAAAAAAATAGGGAATTTACGTGTTTCACCTATGAGTGTATTTACGTGTTTCACCTATGAGAGAATGTAAAATTTATAAATTATTTAAAATTCATGATTTGTAAAATATGAAAATAGAAATCAAACGATAGAATTTGATACAATTTATGAATTGTTTAAAAACTCTCAATGAATAAAGGAAAAGAAAAACTCATTACTCTATGAAATTCAAGTTGCCTCCTAACCCTAGATGCCGCCACCTCGCTCCGTCCTTCTCCAATAGTTTTTGTAGCCCCGCCTTTTCTGGTGACCTCAACTTTTTTTCTCCATGTTTCTTGGGCTATTTCATTATGTTGTCATCATCTCTTCATCTCCTCTAACAGTTGCTCTTCCTTTTTTTTAGTCCTTACTCTGAACCCTCTCTTCTGGCCATATTTCCTTTCCTCCTTTTGGACTCCTTTGTTTTCTTTGGGTCTTGTTTGTGCGAATTAGAGGGTCCCACCGTTAAGGGCACTCGGGTCAAGAGGTAACGATCCAAATGTTCTCAGTCCGATAAAAACAGTAAAATGAGTCCCTCGTCTTAGTCTTGGTTGGATTATATTAAACACGAATATAGATACCACTGTAGTTTTTATATTAAATCCCAAGAATATAACCCAAACAATGTTTTTTTTGTATTTTCTTAGTACAATGATTGGAGTAGAAACAAAATAAATGAACAAGACAGGAATACAAAAATAATCTAAGTTAAGATACATGTCTCTGGGTCCAGTGATGACGTCTCTGCCGGCCACCATCTTCAAGGCTTTGGGTGGATATTTCTTTCTTAGATATAGGCTGAGCCGTCACTATGAACTCCTAGTTCGAAGAAGAGGGGTGATATTTAAGTCATGTCCGTCAACCGTCACAACTAGTGGAGATATAGGCAATCACCGTCACTCCGGGTGAAATATCAGAAATCCAAGGGACTGGATTAGGATTTTGCTTGAGAGCAAAGAGATAAAATTTGTTGTTTGAGAGTTGAGTTGATGTCTAACTCTAGAATTTCGAGCCCTTTATATAGTTTTCGAATGGCGAATACGGAGTCGCGCAGCGGAAGCAGAAAAATTTTTTCAACATTTTTCAGCACTATTTTTCCAACAGTATATATATATTGCAAAAATCCGATATTACTCGGTTTTTATTTTTCAAAACTTTTATAAAACATTTACCATGCCAAAACACTTTTGACATGGTTGGATTTAGATATTTATTAAACTTTTTAACAAATTACTAAACTCTAAGATGGACCCATATTCAACATCAATGATCTTTTCAATTATTGTGCAAAACACAATGAAATAAAGAAGGGTTAGAATGTATGATATACCTCAACTCCCTCCTTCATTTAGCTCCCCAAGTGTGAAGCCTCTAGTTTGACTCACACCGAAGTTATCCCTTGGCTTGTGTCTCCTTTCTCCTTGAGGAAACTTGAACCCTCTATTGGTTGTCCAATTTGTTGGTTCTTGCTTCTTTCTTGAGAATTTGAGACCTTAGCGATTGTATTTGGACTTTGGTTGAGAACACACTTGAAATTTTGATTTTTTTCTCACTAGTTCTTAAGAGCTTCTCTCTCTAACTTAATGAAGAAGAAGATGAATAGTGAAGAAGACTCAAAGTCATGTGTTAAAGTCACAAGTGTGGCCGGCCAAGCTTGATGATAAACGCCTACTTATTTGACTTCATCAGTTCCACCACACTTCCTTAAATTTATTAAAAAAGAGTAAGTCAAAGATGGTGGCTTCTAACACCATCATCCTTTGACTTATTTGACTTGATTAATAATCAATTAATCAAAGTGATTAGTACAAGTAATTAGTAGGAATCATCTTTGCTTATAATTAATCACATCTCATGTAGATTAATTATTATCAACTATAGTCCATATCAATTTAGTCATGTCCATTTGTATCCAATACAAACTATGATATAATTGAATAAATCCCATAATAAATTAGACTTCAAGACATGCTAAATATTTGTAAATTTAATTACAAGTCTAACCCAATATATGTTAATAATTAATTAAACTCTTTAATCAATTATCAACAAGGTTAAATACCAAGCCAAAGGATACACTTAATGGTGTGTGACTTGCTAGGTTCATGTTTTAATTAGCAATAGGATAAAGAAAACTCTTTTTTTTACACCAAGTATGTAATCCACAGCAATGGGATGATGTTATAAGGGATACTTTCATTCCAAGAGATGCAGAGTTAATCTTGTTTATTTCATTGAGTAATCGTCTTTTAGATTATTTTCTTAGCCGGTTTTATATGAAGGACGGAAAATACACAGTAAGTTCTAGATACAAATTGCAACGGTTTGGTAATGTAGCAATGGGGAGTTCTTCTGCAGGGCCAAACTGTATTTGGAATGATTTATGGTAAATGAATGTTCCGTTTCGACAAAAAGTTACAGTATGGAGATTGATCTCTGGTTATTTGCCCACAAAAGTAAATCTTTAATCGAAATCAGTATCCACAGCGTTGTCTTGTCCTCTTTGTAATTCTGGAACGAAAACAGTTCATCTTTTTCGTGATTGTAGTGTAGTTCAGCAGTGTTGGGAGGTTTATGACTTCTCTGCTGTCACACGGTTGAATCGTGGTTGGGAGGTCAAGAAGTGGTATAGAGACTGTTTTCAAACTTTGAATGCTGGGGAACGAGCTCTCTTTGTTGCTGTCCTTGATTCAATTTGGTGGTTTCGTAACAAGAAAGTTTGGAACTAGGACAATTTCATTCCTGAATTTGTTGCCATTAGTGCAGCGTCTCGGCTTAAGCAGTTTCAGCAGGCAAACAAACGTGTTTTGGTACAAAATAAATTATATCATGTCTCAGCATCACCTAAGAAGTGGGTTAGGCCTTCCATGGGAGCTTCGAAATTGAATGTCGATGTATCTATGGAAGTGACTTCACAAAAAGCATTTGTTGAAGCTGTGGTTCGTGATTGTTGGGGTTGTGTGCATGGCACTCTTGCTGCACCTTGTAATGGATTAGACTTTTATACTTTTATTTAAATATAATTTGCACTCTTTCGATATTCAAAACTGTAATAAAATTATAAATATCAAATTTAAATAAAACTACAATACAATTTAACAAAGAATAATATAAAAAATTTAGCCACCAATAAAGCTAACACTATAGCTTCTGTTTCTGCTGCTAGAGGTGAACTGACTTGAACTTGTCGAGCTCTACCTTCTATCATAACTCCATTTGAGTCTCTAAAAACACAAGCAATAGCAATTTGGCTTGTTTCTTGTACATAACTAAATTCTTGATTCAATAAACTTTTATCAAGTCAAAATAAAAAGAACAAATATATGATTAATATTCTTGCAACTATGGCTAGATTTAGCCCATTTTGCATAAATGAACTGGGCCTTGGAAGCAGAGTCAAATTGGGCTTCAACAGTTTAAAAGTGATGGGTTTGAGAATAAAAATAATAGTGGGCTTTAGAGTTGAGGCTGTAGTGACTTGAGGCCTTTATATAGCACTTTATTTAGACTAAGATGAATCCAAGTTGGAACTAAAGTTTCACTGAGAGACTGAAACTCAATAACGAATTGTTTGCAGTGACCTTATAAGAAATGGGCTTTCCAATAATTACAGAAAAAATGCTCTTCAGTTTGTCAACTTTCTACCAACGGAGTTGTACCACCTGATATGGCTCTTTACTAAATTGTTTTTTTTTTTTTAAAAAAAAATCTTTAAAATCATTTAAATTGAGATAATATAAAACTTTGAAAATACACATTTTTGAAAATGTAAAATGTAGCGAATATTAAAATATATTTTTTTTGGTATAAATACAAAAATATGAAATGCATGAATAAAAAAATAAGGAATTTACGTGTTTCACTTATGAGTTAATTTACGTGTTTCACTTATGAGAGAATGTGAAATTTATAAATTATTTAAAATTCATAATTTGTGAAATCTGAAAATAGAAATCAAACTATAAAATTTAATACAATTTATGGATTGTTTAAAAACTCTTAATGAATAAAGGAAAAGAAAAACTCATTTCTCTCTTAAATTCCTAGATGTCGCCACCTCACTCTGTCCTTCTTCTATAGTAGTTTTTTTGTAGCTCAGCCTTTTCCGGTGACCTCGGCTTTTTTCTCCATGTTTCTTGGGCTATTTCATTATGTTGTCATCATCTCTTCATCTCCTCCAATAGTCTCTTCCTTTTTTTTAGTCCTTACTCTGAACCATCTCTTATGGCCACATTTCCATTCCTCCTTCCGAACTCCTTTATTTTCTTTGGGTCTTGTTTGTGTGAATTAGAGGGTCCTGTCGTTAAGGGCACTCGGGTCTGGAGGTATTGATCCAAAGGTTCTCAGTCCGATAAAAGTGATAAATGGGTCCCTCATCTCAGTTTTGATTGGATTATATTAAACACGAATATAGATACCCCTGTAGTTTTTATATTAAATCCCAAGAATATAACCCAAACAATGTATATTTTTTTTTTGTATTTTCTTAGTACAATGATTGGAATAGAAACAAAATAAATGAATAAGAAAGGAATACAAAAATAACCTAAGTTAACATACATGTCTCTAGGTCCAGTGATGAAGTCTCCGCCAACCACCATCTTCAAGGCTCTGGGTGGATCTTTCTTCCTTAGATATAGGCTGAACCGTCACTATGAACTTCATGTTCGAAGAAGAGTGGTGGTATCTAGGTCATGGCCGTCAACCGTCACAACTGGTGGAGATATAAGCGATCGTCGTCACTTCGGGAGAAATATCAAAAATCCAAGGGACTAGATTAGGGTTTTGCTTGAGAGTAAAGAGATAAAGTTTGTTGTTTGAAAGTTGAGTTGATGTCTAACTCTAGAATTTCAAATCCTTTATATAGTTTCTTCTAAGGCAGTAGAGTCATGCCCTGGAGATCTCTGGAACTTAGGCTTGGAATCATGGCTTACAAATTTAGGCCCTTGGATTGAGAGATCCCAAGGATGGTCATAGGGTTAGGATTTGGGGTAAACTGAACCGAGCCCTTGAAGAGTGGGCTTTGGGCTATCTCGGCTTAGGAGTGTTGAGAGGAGCATCCTTTTAGCCCTGGGCCAAATATCTCACCTAGGGACTGGAGATTGAGGCTTGATCCATTAGTGATCTATGAGTCTGGGATGAGGCCTGATGCAAGTCTGTTCTAGGAAGAGCCTCTGTACATGGCCTATGGCCTTAGGATCTCACCATGGGCTCGGGAGAAATGTCTTAAACATAGGCCCGAGGCTTCTACTCGCCCAGGGGCTTGACTGGAGGTCTGAGGGGACCTTGGCCCATTTTTGGGAGGCCTAGGATTGGCTTCCCCTAGGCTTGGTTCTAGTATTGTATTAACAATGCCCCCCTGTATCCCTTGTCGAGACTCCTTGTTGCCACTCGGCTAAGGATGTAACTACACCGGTAGCCTTTTGGGACTTATGCTCATTTTACACTTTTGATCATTAGCGGGGGATCCAAACCTTGTACCTTTGCTTGAGGCATCTTTTCAACCCTCTCTTTTCAACTTCTGATGTTTCAGCTCCCTTCCAACCTAATTTTTGTGCCAAAATCTGTCTTGGGAAGCGAAAAGGTTATGGGGTATATATTCTTCTTCCTTAGCCATTTTTCTCACTTTTTCCAAAAATGCAGACATATTACTTCCAATCGTCCTTGCCGATTTTTCTCTAGTAAGTTCTCAGAATTTTTCTTTTATCGCTTTGGGTCTTTCTTTTATTAGCGAGGGTTATGCTAATTTTATTTTTTATCGCCTTTGGCAGCCTTAAAAATAATAATGAATAAGTTAAAAAAAAGTTGCTTCAATTATTGATCCAGTGAAGGCTCACCACTATCTCTCTGACACCGAAGAGGTCATCAACCAGCTACTTGTCCCTTACTCTAATAGTTACGCGATAGGTCCCTATTGTACATCTCCCTTAGAGTCCCTTTCCAAATTTCTGTCTGAGGAGTCTTTTCCTTCTAAGCCTAGTGATGTGAACATAGTGGCCAGTTAGAATAAGTCCCTATTAGTTAGGACCTGGCCCTTATATAGTAATGATTACAGGACTTGGTACAACTGGATAAAACTCTCGTTTCACACTGATTGGATCAGCGCAGATATTGATAGTAATGTCTTTACTTTTGGATTTAGTTAAAAAAAAAAATCTAAAAATCATTCTTTTCTTGAATGGTTGTTTCTCTTATAAAAGTTATGGATATTCTTGTTATTATTGTTGAGAATTTTGTTCAATGTGTACTAAATTGAATTTTGACTTTTCTGATGGTTGTAAAATTATTCCACATTACCATGTAAAATTATTCCACTTTACCATTTAAAACTCCGCATAAGAATTACACTTTCAACAACTATTGCTCTATTTGGAGAAACTCATTTGATAGATCTCAATTTTATCATATTCTATTAAATGTTGTGTGTCAATTGCTTCAAACAATATTTATAGTAAATTGATTTGTTTTATATTCACCTGCATCTAATATATGTTTTTTAAGCTATGCATCTAATATTTATACAACAATATTATGACATCTATAAATTCTCCTTTGAAAATAAAAATTGGTATGTTAGAGAAATTTAAACTTTATTTAGTATAAATGAATTCGATATAAAATTCATTTATAACTGTAAATTTTTGTGTTTAATTTAAATGGAAATTAATTCTATATAAAATTTACATAGTTGAATACATCTAAACTAATTTAAAAAAAAAATAAAATTTACAAATAAATTCTATTTATAATTAATTTACAAATGAGGTCGAACAAATAATACGTTAATTGATTACATGTTTGAATGTCTTTAAAATTGTATCATTGGTATGAAGGAATTGGATGATGGATTTTATAAAATCAATGGATTCTAAAATTATTTGTTGTTTGGTTGAAAAAAAATAAGTTAAAATCTATGGATTACCTTTAAAAAAATTAGGGATTTTAACAAATCCATGTATTTTAACTATTTTTTAACCAAACAATTTTAGAATCCACATATGGATTTGAACAAAGTTATGGGTTCTAATAAAATTTATAAACTTCAAATCCATCATACAAAATGACCAACGAAATTTGATGACATGTTTTATATAATTCATAAATTTTAAAATTGTTTGTTATTTAGTTTGAAAAAGTGAGCTAAATACCATTAATTTGTTGAAAATCGATCATGCACTTAATCTATGTTTGGTATGAATGTATTTTATGAAATTCATTTACAAATTTAAATTTATATGTTTATTTTAAATGGAAATTTATTTAGAATACTAATTTATTAAATCTATAAAATTAATCACAATTAAACTAATTATAAAAAAAAAGTTATATTTTGCCCAAATTCTTTAATGGAATTGAACCAGACAATATTAAAATTTTTACAAGTTAATGATTTGAAATCCCATATGATATATGGATATTCAATTTAATGGATTTATTTAAAAAAAATCATGTATTCTAGTGAAATTAATGGATTTTAAATCCATTATATCGAACGATCCCTTGAAGTGTTTTTAGATATTTTAGTATTTGTACTATATGCTAAATATATTTTTAAATATAAATATATAATATTCAAAATAGTCCAAAATAGAATTATGAAATATCCTGAAACTAAAATATTTGCATTGATAAATTTAGAATTATCAGTGAAACAGTATTAATAATCTCATTGATGAAAAAATGAAATTAGATTTATCCATCCATCCAATCAAAATAAAAATGCATTTTCCCCCTCACTTTGATGTGGGATGTCTAAATTGTTAAGACAAATCTAATAGCCTTCTAAATAAGATTCATTCTCTATTTTAATAAATAAATAAATTTTAATTTCAACATGTTTAACAAACTCTTAAGAGTATGTTTGACATTACTATTGGATATTGTAAAAGTGCTTTTAGAATATTTTTGATTTAATTGATTAATTTTTTTATATTATTTATAAAACAGTTTTTCCAAACTTGTATTAGGAAAAAAACAACTAATTTACCTACTTTTTGAAAAATCAAATTTCAAAAGGCTCGTTTAATAAAATATAAAAAAATTTGATTCAAAAGCACTTTTGGTAGATGCAATGCTAAACATAGTTCAACTCTACTTAAAGGTGGATATCGGTTCGGTTCGGTCTCAAATAAGCTAAAACTGAATTGGAAATCGAATTTTTTTTCTGACCGAACCAAACCAAATAACATGTGAAATCAAAATTATTTTTACCAAATTAAAATTCGGTTTAGGTTCGGTCACCGAATTTATTTCTGTTTGGACCTAGCCCATTGGGCCTTCATTTTCAAATAATTTTTAAAGACAAATTAGACAAAAAATGAATAAATATATATAAATTATCATTCATTCATTCTAAATTCTAATACCTAAGTTTTTTTGTAAACATACTATAAACTATCTATTACATGTCCAAAATAATAACATGCTGTAACAAATAAATATTACGATTGAGCAACAATTAAAACTTAAAGTCCTAAATCCCTATACAAAAAAAAAATAGTATTGAAATTGAAAAAATTAGTATTGAAATTGAAAAATAGCTTCTTGTTGTTAATGTCTTTAATTAGCAAAAAAAAGTGCAAAAATAAAGTTTAGTAGTTAATAATTTGGAAAACAAAATAATAAGATAGATTTTTTATAAAAAAAATATAAGGGCTCATGTTTCTTTTCATAATTCATATAGAATATTGTTAAGTTAATCTGGTGTCATTGTTAAACTGCTAACCATTTAACTTTATTATTGACTCTTCAATGAAAACTAACAGGTATTCAGTGAATCAAACAAATGTGGAAGCTTTCATCATAGCCCCAAACAAAAAGAAAAATTGTCTTAGAATTATTTTTCCAAATTCATATTGAATACTTGCAAGTAGACCTAGTGGCATTGTTAAATTGCTAACCATTTAACTTGATTATTGCCTCTTTAGTGAAAATTGCAAGTAAACAAAATCAGTAAAACTGGATTAGAAGTCTCATCATAGCCCAAGGATAAACAATTGGCTCAGGAACAAACTAAAACATATCATGAGTATGAATAGAAGTATAATTGTGTATGCACTTCACTAAAGGATTGCTCCCATAACAAGTTATATAACATTCACCATACCCATATATTCATAGCAGTTCACTCCTCATCATTGCCCAAATGCAAGTAAAAAGAAGCAGAAGAACTTATCAGCAGTGTATCAAATACACAAAGCAACAGATATCCTTCCAATAATCACTTAAAAAGTCATGTAAACAATTAATAGTATTTAAATGTAAGCATAATATAATAATTCAAATATAAAAGAAAGGGATAGAACTTTACAGTTTCTGTCCAAGTTGCATTCCATCAAACTGCATAAAAAAAAGGAGTATACCAAAAACAAAAGAGTATATTTGCATTGTAAAAATTGGTATTATCATCAATAAGAGAGTGAAACATTATATTTCAATATTAAGCTTCCACCATGAAACTTATTGGGAACTAACTAACTTAGTGTTATCAAACCAAACTATAGGTAGTGAAATAAGTGACTAATTGCTTCCAACTGAAGAATGTGTAACATTTGGAAATTCTGTATAGAAAGCACACATACATACACACAGAAAAGCATTAAAAATAGGTATAAATGAAAATTAAAGATTAGAAGTACAAAAATAAGCAAAAGATGAGGAACCTTGCTCAATGGACTCTAGTTCTTTAAGATTTTTCTCAAATATTAGAGGCTTATGAGATGGCCTCAACCAATCTTGGGCACAAATCAATGCTTCCACTATCCTAGGAGTGAGAGAACTCCTAAACTGATCCAACACTCTACCACATGTGCTGAAAGCACTTTCAGATGCAATTGTACTAATTGTCACAGCTAAGATATCCCTTGCTAACTTGGATAACACAAGGAATCTATCAGAATTTTGCTTCCAGAATTTAAGGACATCAAGATCTTTAGCAATGGATTTTTTCCCATTCAAATATAAGTTGAGCTTAGATTTTCTGCTTCCACTAGACCTTTCAAGTTTGTGCTGCCTAAACTGCCTTTTTAAAAGGCTAACAAATGACAGAGAGGAATCAAAGAGGAAGGATGTTTGGAAAGTGTTCTGTGAATTTATTTGAGAGGGGGATGGTTTAGGTGGTGAACCATAAATTCCCTCATTTTCCTGATATAGCCAAATCAAATTAGTCTTAATATTTAAAAATAATATCCCATCTAGGTCATCACCATACATCTTAATCAATGAACACTCAAGAAACTCCTCTTTCTATCTAGGATCTAAAATACTAGCAAAAAAAAGATGATCTTATTCATCTTATTAGGGTCACCCTAGTATTTCTCATACTTAGCTTTCATATTTTTTCCAAGATTGGAAATCTCAATATCATGGACTTCACACATTTTTTTCAAAAGAAAAAATAAGCCAGCAATATCAAAAAAATAAGAATTATCAGTAATGTAGAATGAACCAGAAACTTTGTTTGTTAGGTCATAGAAGACCTCCAAACAGTCAGCAAGCCTTTTACAATACTTAAAATCAAGACATGAAGGAACACCGGCACCAAGATCAGAAGTAAAACTAGACTCTTGGTCTTAAAATCTATCAAAAACTCTATCATATTAGCAAGCAACTTCAAGCATCAAGTAGGTGGAATTCCACCTGGTGGGTACATCTAACAATAATGATCTTTTGTACTCAACAGTTAGGAGTTCACAAATCTCTTTGAATTTCCCAAGTCTCTATGGAGAATTCCTAACGTGTCTAATTCATTCCCTTACTTTCTTAATTGAAGAGTTAGCATCTTTTAATCCATCTTGAACCACCAAATTCAAAATGTGAGCAATGCACTTCATGTGCAAATACTTACATTATGCAATGCTCCCATCCCTCACCCATCTATTCTTAAGGTAAGTTAATGGTGTGTCATTAGATGATGCAATATCAACAGTTATTGAAAACACATCCTTAATGCCCCAATCCAATAGACAACTCTCTAAGGCTTTACCTATATACTCCCCCTTATGGCTAGTCATAGGAATAAAAGAGAGAATTCTCTTTTGGAGCTTCCAATCATTGTCAATAAAATGACCAGTTAGACACATATAATTAATCTTTTGTATGCTTGTCCATATATCAGTGGTCAAGAAAATCCTTTGACAATTTCCTGTAATGAAAGACTTCAATTTTGACCTTTCAGTGGCATACAGATCAAAGCAATCTCTGGTGACGGTCCTCCTAGAAGGGACTATGAATCTAGGGTAGGCAGTGAATGTTAGCTTCCTAAATCCAACTCCCTCTACATGACTAAACAGGAGTTCATCACTAATGATCATACTTGCCACTACCTGTCTAATGGCTTCCTCATCAAACTTTTAAGTTCCTAAAGCCACCCCCCATACTCCCCTTCATGCAAATTCACAAAATCAGGATCAACATGTTGCAAAGTCAATATTGATTGTCTAACATATTTAGTAGCAGGATGATGCTTACATACTAAAATATGTGCTCTCATACTAAAGATGTCATTCATTTTAGAGTCAAAATAGTATGTAGCAGGAAATCAATTGTATTTAGAGTGAACATGTTTACCATTTTGACCATATACCTTGACAAAATGATCCCACAATTTAGATCTTGGTTTATTGGCTTCCTCTTTTTACTGGGAGGCAATGATGGTTTGCTAGCATTAGCTGCTGCTTCTGTATTGCTTCCACCATCTACAACCATTGGCTCATAGGAGCTTCTAGTATTATTATCAGCAGGATTGGACATATTAGGTCCAGTCTTCTGATTTTGAGCATTAGTATTCATCTAGGACAGAAAACAATCGAACAAAAAAGGACCATTAGTTATAACTTAATCATAACTTAACTAAAATACAACATATGAAATAATAAGAAATTCTTACATTTTCCAGAAGCAGCTAATACTCAAAGTACCACCACCAACTAGTACTTCTCTAAACGCCACATTCGTTATACTTAATTAATACATAAATATATACTTGCTTAGTGATTTTCAATCAAATTTCAATAGAAATTTCACAGTAAGAATGAAATAATCTTAATTTTTCAATGCAATATCACATATATGTTTCTGTGATCAAGCTTAAATAAGTTTTCAGTTTACATACAAATACAATGGATCAAATAAAAGATCCAAAGCACAATAAAATTGATTCTACAAAAAACTACAAAAATAAACTGTTAGTTACAAAAAAAAAGACTCAATATTATTATGAGAAACTTAAAATATATAAGAAAAAGGAAAATAAAAAATCATAACATCTTTACCTCGCTTTCACAGGATCTCCATAAAACTCGATCTCAGGAACAAATCTTACATGCACTAACAAAATAACAAAAATAAATAAATAAACCAGATTAAGTAACTAAATAGCTTTCAAAATAAATGAAAAAAAAATAGAAAGAGACATTACATGAAAATTTAGGGTTTAGAGAAGAGAAGAATAAAAGAGGATTTCAGATCTAGAGTTTCAAAATAATTTATTTTAGATAAAGGAGAAATAATGTTATTTTCTTTAGAAAGCAAAAGCTTCCACATTAAATCTCTAAAACAAGAGATGAGACATAGAGATTTCGCTAGAAACCAGAGGCTTCCACCATTAAAATATCAAAACAGAATGACTATTAGATAGAAACATAATCTATTAGTAAGAAATATAGAAGATTTAAGAGAAATCGAAGGAATTCTCGTTCAAATCTCACTGGAAAATTAGGGTTTTCAGAGAGCATTCGAAAGAACTAGAGAGAGAGTGTGTGTGGCTTAGAGAGAGAAGCGTCAGGAAGAAATGAGAAGGGTATAGGGAATATTAGAAGAAATATGATGAATATATACCCCCCTAAACAGTGCTGTTTAGTCTAGAGTTATAATATGAGTAATATATATCGGCTATTCAATTAATTCGGTTAATTTTTTCCTCTAACCGAACCGAAAATCGAATAATCAAAATTTATCAAATCCATAACCAAAC
Source organism: Codiaeum variegatum (assembly GCA_948294925.1). Lineage (NCBI taxonomy): Eukaryota > Viridiplantae > Streptophyta > Magnoliopsida > Malpighiales > Euphorbiaceae > Codiaeum > Codiaeum variegatum. The sequence continues at coordinate 8,185 of CAOJBK010925433.1, read as the reverse complement.
CAAACCATTTTGTTCAATTTGACCAAATCAATTCAGAAATTCAGTTCGTTTTAACCGAATTAATTTCGATTTTTGCCCACCCCTAACTCTATTTCATGTCTTAAACTTTTTTTCGAACAATCACATTCTCCTTATTTAAATATGAGAGAGAAATTGACATTTAAATAGTAAATTTTTAATACTTTTTACTTAAATAATAGATATCTTTTTTGAAAAAAGCCAATGTTTGAAAAAACCGAACATGTTATCTCCCACTTCTCACACCACAACACCGGATTGTTAGCCAATGAAAGCTTAACTCTTATTGTACTTTCTCACTAATTACCATTTTTTACTTGTGAGAGTAGGAGAGAGTGACCTAAAGTCTAGCAAAAACACACTCTACAACCAGGTTATACTCAATTTTTTTTTTGCCAAATACTATAGGCTATATGCTCAATACTTACCAATTTAATTCAGTAATCAATATTTGGGAGATTTGGCAAAAAAACAAAATCAATATTTGGGATTTTTTTTTAATTATTATTTCTATTTTTATTATATACTTCACACATCGCGCATTAGCCTCTCTCACTCTACAAACCACGTCAGTGTCACTCCCTCCTGACTGTTGCCAAATGCCGCGTATGGGTTTTGGCCTTTTATGAATAGACCAAAATGACCTCAACCGTTGCTCACAATATAAAAGTAGAAGAAATTTAACAAAATTTGTACTAATTTCCATTGACACAACATGAGATATGAACTCATCTCATTAGCTTAATTTTAATAATTTGAAATTACCTAATTAAAAACTATATCTATTTCAAAATATTATCTCTAAAAAATTTAACCACATAAATAAAAAAATAATTATTTTTTTTATCAAAAAATTAATTACTTAAAATAATTTTCTTTTACCTTTTTTAAATGAGAAATATATCTTTTGAAATTAAAAATGGAAGGAAAATATTTTAATAAAAAATGTTCAAATAAGTTATTAAACTATCGTGTTTGACTCAATTATCACTCCATTAACTTTTACGATTCAATTACGAGTCCAAACTTTTTTTTTTTACTAAAACATCGCCATAATTAAATTTGTTGTTAACACCTGTTAATTATTATTACTAATTAATTAACGGTAAATTAACAAGATTTAACAAAAAAAATTAATGACATGATGATTTTTTAGTAAAAAAAATTAAAGAGTATAATTAAGCTGTAAAAATTGATGGGTGTTAATTGATCAAGATGGAATAGTTCAGGAACTTATTTGAATTTTTTTTCCTATTTTAATTTAATCTAAAAGAAGGTGAAGAGCCTGATACAGCTCAGCTTTGTCCTGGTTCACCCCAACAACACACTTGAATTTTGACCGAACCCTGTAACATCTTGTTCTACTCGAACTCCAGGCTCACAACAAGTTTTTTCTCTTATGACTTTCCGGGTTCGGATCCCACAGCATACAGGTGTCACTAACCCCATGGAAAGGTACACTGCAAAGTGTCCGGAGCTGACACGTGTTCCCTTCAACAGCATTTTCACTCTATAAATACAGATCTCAGCCTCTCAAACAAGGTAAGACATCCATGCATACTTTCCTCACAACCAAACACCACACACAGTGTTCCATTCGAGTTTAAACCTATTTCTGATTTGAGCGTAGGAGGGTTATTGCCGGACACAACGTCCGGCCACCCCTGACCATTGTCTTATCTGTGCTGGCTAATTTCAGCTCGACCAGAGCCATTCAAACCTAACGTTGGCCAATACCCATACGCATCAGAGCCAAAGATTTATGTCATGATATAGAATTAGAAATGAAACTATTTGTTTCATGACTTAATTTGGAAATTTTAAAAGAAACGGAGAGATTGATAATTGAAAAGGGTATAATCGTCATAAAAGAAAATGTAACGGCCAATCTTTTACCTGTACTCACGTTACTTCCTTTCCACGTCTTCTCTCTCCCTTCGCCTTTCACAGTCTCTATATACTCTCTCTGAGTCTCAGAAGCTTAAAATTTTCTCTCAACGAAAAAGCTTGGTTCGTAAGTTTTCTCTAAATCTTCTCTTTCAGGCTCTTTTAGCTTAATCAAATCAATACAATGTCTCGCCGTGGTGGCGGTGGTCGCAGGCCAGAACAACAGTCTTATACCTCAATCTCAGGCCAGAGTGGTGGTGCTGGTCGTGGTGGTGGACGAGGAAGAGGACAAGGCGAAAGAGGTGGTGGACGAGGAAGAGGACAAGGCGAAAGAGGTGGTGGACGAGGAAGAGGACAATGCGGAAGAGGTGGTGGACGAGGAAGAGGACAAGGCGGAAGAGGTGGTGGTGGTAGTGGTGGTCGTGGCTACGGTTCTTTTCCGGAGTCAGCTTTTCCTCCGATGACTCGTCAGCCGGCACCTACATTTGCTGCTCCTTCACAGCCTGTTCAAGCTGTAGCTTCATCATCGGTAATTCCACCGCCTGCTCAAACTGTGGCGTCTTCTTCGAGAGCTCCGGCACCGCCGAGTTCGGCTAATGTTGAAGACTTGAGTAGAGAGTTGCAGCAGAAGCTTACTACTGGAAAAGAAGGTGAGCCGCCGGCATCTTCGAAGGCTACTTGTTTTCAGACTAGGCCTGGGATTGGTACTGCGGGAATGAAATGTAAAGTCAAGGCGAATCACTTTTTAGTTGAAATCGCAGACCGCAATCTTCATCAATACGATGTGAGTTTCTATATTCTTATTTTTTTATTCGTTTGTTTGTTTATAAACATTATTCTTGATTTTTTTTATAAAATGCGGAGTAGTTGTGGGTTAATTAATTAATTTTTAAAATTTTTTTTAATATAGTTTCTTCGTTTTTGTTCAGTTTCAATACGATTTGAGTTTCTATATTCTGATTATTTAGTTGTTCGTGTTGATTTTAAGTTCTATTAATGCTTTTAATGAAGGTGACTATCACTCCTGAAGTAACCTCAAAGAAGATAAACAGAGATATTATCTCTCAGCTTGTTCGCCTGTATAGTGAATCACATTTGGGAAAACGAATGCCAGCTTATGATGGCAGGAAAAGTCTCTATACTGCTGGGCCTTTGCCATTTGAATCTAAAGAATTTGTTGTCAAGTTGGAAGAGATAGATAAAGCTTCTGGCTCTAAAAAGTAACAACAAATTTGTTCTGATCTTGATTTTACACTTTTTCCATGTTGCTTTTTATTTCCTTGTTGACGTTCACATACAGTTATTCGTTTTTTTTTTTTTCTTTTGGAGGCTTGATCAAAGTTGTAATCCTCTGCATTTGCAGGAGAGATCGTGAGTTCAGAGTTGCAATTAAATTCGCATCAAAGCCTGATATTTATCATCTGCGACAGTATTTGAGCAGCCAACAAATAGATTCTCCACAAGAAACCATTCAAGCTCTTGATGTTGTTCTTAGGGCAAGCCCATCAGAACGGTAAATTTGTATTCCCCCCTTTTCTTTTTCATTCTTCATTAGTATATGCTGGATTTTCTATTGTTTATATTTGAAAATATCCTACAGTTATACCACTGTTGGAAGGTCTTTTTTCTCACCTGATTTGGGACGAAGGGGTGAGCTTGGAGATGGTATGGAATATTGGAAGGGTTATTATCAAAGCTTACGTCCTACTCAAATGGGACTATCCCTTAATATTGGTACAGTGTCTTTGAGTTTCTACTCTTAGTTTTTTTTTTTCAACCCTTATTATCATATTGATGGCTCTGAATTTTAATATATATCACAGATGTGTCAGCTAGATCATTCTTTGAGCCCATTTTGGTGACTGAATTTGTTGCTAAATACTTAAAGCGTAAGGACCTGTCAAGGTCACTGTCTGAGCAAGAAAGAATCAGGGTGCTTTTTACCACTGGATGGCGAATTTTACTTGTGTTTTCATTTGTTGAAGTCAGTTTTATGCAACTTTCCATTAATTTTTGTAGGTAAAAAAGGTTCTGAAAGGTTTGAAGGTACAATCAAGCCACATGAAATATACTAAAAGCCATAAAATCACTGACATATCCAGTCAACCTGTTTCTCAACTATGGTAAGTTAATTTTAGTTATAATTATGTGTTGTATATGTAACATGTTTTATTGATGGCTGAGGCATACACAACTATGTTTTTATTTGGGTACCCATTTTTCTTTTTCTTTTCTTTTTCTGATGAGATTTGGGCTCAATATATTTGTTCTTTCTTTTGTTGTAATCCTGGAACAATCTCGGGGTTCAGTTGTAAGGGTTCCAGTGAGACGTTGTTGAAATTTTGGTGGCAATTTATATATTATATTGGTGTTCAGGTTGTAGAATAAACTTAGATATTAGGATCCTCCTCCCCCATCTCTCTCTCTTTTCTTTTTACCATTATCATACAGTATCCTGCCTAATATTTTTTCCACTTCCAGCTTCCCTCTTGATAAGAAGAACACAAATATCACTGTCGTTGATTATTTTCGCCAGACATACAACATTGTGCTGAAATATACCTTTTTGCCTGCTCTACAAGCTGGGAGTGATTCAAAGCCTGTTTATCTACCAATGGAGGTATTCATTTTTAAAGAGAGCAGATGCCTATGTTTATTTTATTTTACGTCAGTGTTGGAGACATCTCACAACTATGAATGTTTCTGGTGTCATAGCTTTGTAGAATTGCAGAAGGACAGAGGTACACAAAGAAATTAAATGAAAAGCAAGTAACTGCTCTCTTACGTGCAACATGTCAAAGGCCTCACGAACGTGAAAGCAGCATTAAGGAGGTTTATCCTTATCTGTGAAAGATGTGTTGTTCATCCTTTATGGTTTTTGCTTTTGATGACTCGTACATTTTGTTTGTAGATGGTCAGTCGTAACAACTACAATCGTAATGTACTTGTGAGGGATGAATTTGGTATTCAAGTGAAGGAAGATCTCACATCTGTTGCTGCCAGAGTGTTGCATCCTCCCAGGGTAATTATTTTATGTTAATTTATTCTGGTTATCAAGTTAAGCCTTTTGACAGTTCTACTATGGTTTGTTCAGCTTAATTATGCGGAATCATTTGTTGACCCTGATGTAGGGAAATGGAATATGATAAACAAGGTGAGCCTTAATACAAATGCTTGTGATGTGAAATTTTCATGACTATTATCTGATGATTATATATTTCTGTTCAGAAAATGATCGATCCTGGAACAGTTGATTTCTGGACATGTGTAAACTTCTCCACAAATGTCGATCGAAACTTGCTTCGTAATTTTTGTAGGCAGTTAGTTCAGATGTGTGCCAGCAAAGGAATGGTATCTTTCTGTGTATATATATATATATATATATATATATATATATATATATGTATTTTTTTATTATCAACTTTTATGAATAATTTAGTAGATTGATTTTGAGTTTATTTGACATGATGCCAAAGGTATTTAATGAAAATCCTATTATTCCAATACAATCGGCTGATCCTAGACAAATCGAGAAGGTTCTAGCTGATGTAAATCAGCAGACAAATCAGAAAGGGAAACAGCTTCGATTGTTGATTATCATTCTACCTGATTTTAGTGGTTCATATGGTCAGCAACAAAACCAGATGTTGAACTTTTTAGTTAGTACTTCTCAACTATGCATTGATCCTAAGACCTTTCTTCTTTGCAGGGAAAATTAAACGTGTCTGTGAAACAGAATTGGGGATTATTTCACAGTGCTGTCAACCGCAGCACACAGTTAGGCCTAAAAAACAGTATTTAGAAAATGTTGCCCTTAAAATCAATGTTAAGGTTTGTTTCTGTGCAACATAAATGTGTGTTTGATTGGTTATTTGTACATAATTTGAATTGATTGTTGGACTATGTTAGGTTGGTGGTCGGAACACTGTATTGAATGATGCTATTCAGAAGAGGATTCCCCTTGTGACTGATTGTCGTTCAATAATTTTTGGTGCTGATGTTACTCACCCGTCACCAGGGGAAGACTCCAGTCCTTCAATAGCTGCGGTATGTTAAATTTGCTCATTTCCATTCCCTCGTTTTCATCATGTTGATGTTAATAGACTGTATCAGGTGGTGGCTTCAATGGACTGGCCTGAGGTGACGAAATATAGAGGTCTTGTCTCTGCTCAAGAACATCGCCAAGAAATTATTCAGGATCTCTACAAATCAACAGAGGATCCACAGACGGGCTTAGTTCATTCTGGAATGGTTACGTAAGGAATTGATGCTTAATAAATGCCTTGCCTAAAGCTTTTTATTGAAGTGTTGTTGACCCTTGTATCTATTTGCTGAAATGTAGGGAACTGTTAATGGCATATATAAGAGAAACTGGTCATTACCCTACACGAATTATATTCTACAGGTATGTGCTGATAATGTTAGACGTTGCTTTCTGTTATGGGATCATTGATGTTTTTTTTTTCTTGTGACAGAGATGGTGTTAGTGAGGGCCAATTTAGCCAGGTCTTGTTTTTCGAGATGGATGCCATTCGAAAGGTATTATGGGTTTTGTTGATAATTTTCAGTCTGGTGTCAATTATAAAGCATATATTCACTTAATTTCAAAATTTATGATGGATTTGATCCGTGGCTGATCTTTAACGTTTACAAAATTTTTAGTTGGATATATTTGATTTTAAGGGAAGGCGGGCCTTGGTGCAATGGTGGATGCGCTGACTTTCCATCCCCAGGTTTAAGGTTCGAGTCCTGGAAACGGCTTCTTGGCAGAAATGCCAAGGGAAGGCCGCGTACACATAGGGTCTCATTCCTCTGAACCCGTCTTAGCTTGGGAGCGTTCTGGTACTGGGGTCCGCCTTTTTTATATTTGATTTTAAGGCATTCTTGTGTATATCTATTTCTCTTACAGGCTTGTAAGTCATTGAAGGATGGATACCTTCCCCCAGTTACTTTCATTGTTGTCCAGAAAAGGCATCACACAAGGCTCTTCCCTGTTGCTAGCCAACAGAAAGACAGGAGTGGCAATATTCTTCCAGGTTTCACATTTAACTTTTTTTTCTGCATGAACATTTTTTTTAGGGGGAATGAACTATTTTTTATTTTTCATTCGAACCTTTTCATTGGTAACTGACTATTTTTGTTTTTCAGGGACTGTTATTGACACCGAGATTTGCCACCAGCGGGAGTTCGACTTCTATCTGAATAGTCATGCTGGAATTCAGGTATAGCTAGGGCACCTGTTTCCCTATATGCTTTGTTGAGTTTGCTCTAAGTTAAATAATTTTGCGGCGTTGTCTAATCTTGACAGGGAACTAGCCGCCCTGCTCATTACCATGTTCTGTTTGATGAAAATCATTTCAGTGCTGATGACTTACAGACACTGACAAACAATCTCTGCTACACGTAATACCTTCCAAATACTGTTACCATTAACTATTTTTTTTCTATATCACCAAATCTTTCTAGCATCATCTTGACTACTTGTTATTTGTTTATATCATTTTGTTTTCCAGCTATGCGAGGTGCACTCGATCTGTGTCAATAGGTCAGAACCCTTTTTTAATAACTTGCTATTTTCTAATATATTTTGTTTGAGCTACCATATGTGTTTAAAAACAATGCAGTCCCTCCTGTCTATTATGCACACTTGGCTGCTTTTCGTGCTCGCTACTACATCGAAGGAGAGATGCCTGATGGGGCAGAATCTACAGGTGTTAGAGTTGTTCAGCCTCTGCCGGCGATCAAGGAAAATGTCAAAAATGTTATGTTCTACTGCTGAGAGGACATAGGTTTTCTCTCATTTTTGCACCAACTACCAGCTTTTGGTGAGTATTTTGGAAACTTGGAATTCCATGTCAAGTTTATCTTCTCTTTAATACTTTTGTTAGTTTGCCTTTCACTGGTAAAGAAGGAAGTTGTCCGTAGTTGCTGGCTTGGATGTGTGACCAGCTGAATTGTTTTTTGAGCTAAGTTTTTAGTTTCAAATGATCTATGTTTTGGGCTAATTAGTTAGTTATTAATTGATTTTAAAAATATTATTTTCACTTTGCATGGTTCCTTTCTGGTGTATGCATGTGCACAAAACAAGTGCCAAGATGAGTGATTAAAGATTAGATCGGTGGGATGATTTTTTTTTTTTTTGCCAAATGGATAGTGTTTTTTTTTTCTCGTTACTTTCACAATTTATACAGTTTCTGCATGGTTTGTGAGTAGGTGAGAGAGTACAAATTAGAAAATCACAACTGCATTATTTAAATTTTAATTTTTAAAAAAATCTTTA